>JASDQU010310703.1:0-13629 GCA_032191745.1 Picea mariana
GGAAAAAGGGTTGATTAGAGAAAGCTTGAGTCCATGTGTTGTTCCGACAGTGCTCAGTCCAAAGAAATATGGAGGCTGGAGGATGTGTACAGACTCAAGGGAAATTAACAAGATTACCATCAGGTATAGATTTTCATTGCCAAGAATGGATGATTTGATGGATTGCTTGAGTGGAGCAAATTTTTTTTCGAAGATTGATTTGAAAAGTGGATATCATCAGATTTGTATGAGAGAAGGTGATGAATGGAAGACAACATTCAATACCAATGAAGGGTTGTATGAATGGCTTGTTATGTTGTTTGTCTTAACAAACGTGCCAAGTACCTTTATGAGATTGATGAATGAAGTCCTGAAGGATTTCATCGAAAAATTTGTCATTGTGTATCTTGATGACATACTGATTTTCAGTAAAATAGAGGCAAACCATCTAAAACATTTGGCCACAGTGATGCGGAGGCTACAACAAGAGAAGCTGCTAATAAATATGAAGAAATCCTCATTCATGAATATAGAGCTCATTTATTTGGGTTTTGTTATTTCTGCAGATAAGTTGAGGATGGATCTAGATAAAGTGGAGGTAATTAAGAATTGGCCATCGCCAAAGAATATCTTTGAAGTTTGAAGTTTTCATGGATTGGCTAGTTTCTACAGGAAGTTCATCAGGAATTTCAGTGGAATTAGTGCATCGATGATGGACACAGTGAAGAAAAGACATAAATATTTTCACTGGACAGAAGAGGCTGAGAAAAGCTTCAATTTGTTGAAAAGGAAAATCACGAAACAACCAATTTTGGTGTTGCTGGATTTCAAAAAGACATTTCAAGTAAAATGTGATGCAAGTGGATTTGCAATAGGGGCAGTCTTGAGCCAAGAAGACAAGCCAATAGCATACTTCAATGAGAAGTTGAACAAAACCAAAGTGAAATACTCCACATATGACAAAGAATTTTATGTGGTCATACAGGCACTGAAGAAGTGGAGGCACTACTTGATTCCTAAGGAGTTTGTCTTATACAGTGACAATCATGCTTTGCAATTTGTGACTCAACAGGAGAAGTTGAATCAAAGACATGTAAAATGGGTTGAATACATGCAGAACTTTACTTTTGTAACTAAGCATATTTCTGGAACTGCTAACATGGTTGTTGATGCTTTGAGCAGAAAATGTTTGCTATTGCAGGAGTTCAGAGTCAAAACACTGGGTTTTGATGATCTCAGGAACATGTACAGAGATGATCCAGATTTTAAAGAAGTGTATGAGGTGACTGAGAATCCAATTCTCAGGGGAAGAAGCCAATGGGATGAATACATGATCCAGGATGGATTGTTATTCAGGGGCAATCAGTTATGTATTCCGAAGGGCTCCATGAGGGATAATCTGTTGAAGGAGAAACACAGTGGAGGATTGGCTGGGCATTTCGGTCATGAGAAGACGTTCTCAAAGTTAAATGAGTCATATTTTTGTCTAGGAATGAGAGCATACGTCAAATTATTCATGGACAGATGTAGAATTTGTCAGCATTCAAAAGGAAAGAGGTAGAATGCAGGCTTATATCAACCGTTACCCATACCTAAGAGGTCGTGGGATGCGGTAAGCATGGACTTCATATTGGGGATATCGAGAACCCAAAGAGGGTTCAACTCAATCTTTGTAGTGGTGGATAGATTTTCTAAGATGGAACACTTCATACCGTGTCAGAAAACCAGTGATGCAACTCACATTGTGAACCTATTTTTCAAAGAAGTCATTCGACTTCACGGCTTACCAAGGAGCATCGCCTCAGATCGAGACACCAAGTTCATGGGACACTTTTGGAGAACCTTATGGAAAAATCTGGGAACAAACTTGTCATTCAGTTTAGCTTATCATCCTCGGACGGATGGATAGACAAAAGCTATGAATAGGAGCCTGGGAGACTTGTTGAGGAGTTTGGTGTCTGAACATCATAGTCAGTGGGACAACATTTTGCCACAGGTGGAATTTTCTTATAATGATTCTCTTAATAGGAGCACAGGGCAGAGTCCATTCCAAATTGTTTATGGGACACAACCAATAAGAATTTATGAACTGAGGGATTCAGAACGGGATGAGATAAGAAGTGCTAATGCAGAAGATTTTTCCGAAGCAATGAAGGAACTTCACAGCCAGGTGAAGGAGCAGTTGCAGAACTCGAGTTAGGAGTATAAGCGTAGAGCAGATCAACATAGGAAACAAATTTAGTTCAAAGTTGGTGATTTGATTCTTGCCAACTTGAGAAAGGAAAGGTTCCTGAGAGGAACATACAATAAACTGAAAATGAAGAAAATTGGACCATGTAAGGTATTGAAGAAATTTGGGGAAAATGCTTATGAGATTGAATTACCCGATGGGATCAGAATTTCTTCGATATTCAACATCTTATATTTGTACCCATACAAAGCTGGAGTAGATAGTGAACAACCAGAGGTTCAGTGGACAAAATAGATCCCAGTTGCAGAGAAACCACAGATGGAAAGCATACTGGACAAAAGAATTAGCAAAAGGACCAGAAGAAGGGAATATTTTGAATACTTGGTCAAGTGGAAGGGATATCCAGTTGAAGATCCCAGCTATGAAAATGAAGCCAAAATCCAGAAGCATGGACAGAATATGTGAGAGCTCATGGACAGGATCCCATGAAAATTTTCAAGAGAGGGAGTATGATGCAGGAGCATCGTCAGCAACAAGCGAGCGCAAGTAGCGCCAACGCATTTTTGGCACATGTTCAAAGGTGTTTAAATTGTTTTGAAGTAGTATGCGCCAAACATAAATGAAGTAGTTAATAAAGTGCGTACTTGTGATTGTAATCAGACCTTGAGCGTCCCACTCTCGTCTGAAGGATTAAGAGGCATTTATGCTAGTAAATGTAAGTAGGTAGAATTAAATTCTAGATTAGACATTTTTAGGAGTGGAGGGAAAACCGACTATAGACACCCTCATATTGTATCATTGTAACATTATCAATTGAAGAGAGCATAGGAGAGAAGAAGTAGAGAGATGTATAAAGTAAAAACCCATGTACAGAAGTTCTGGATTAATACAAAGATCTTTAGTTCAGACTCATCGTGTTCAATTTCTTTCTGTGTTTGTACATGTTGATCGATATATGCTTGTTACTCTCTGTTATGCATTTTCTTTGATGCATGAATGTATGATTTCATATTTAATGTCTGNGTTTTCCTGCAAGGAGTGCAGCGAAATTGTCTGCAAGGTGTGCATTGACAGAAATCAGAGTTCATCTTTGAAGCTCAGGAGGGATAACATTGTTCTCATTCTCACAGAAGTGCAAGTCAAGCACAGGAGCCATGCAAAGTGTGCGCTAGCCGAGTAGAGTCTTAGAGTTTGCAACCTGAGGAAGTTGTTGAAGGACTACTATTGCAAAGAGAGTGCGTAGAGTCTAAGAATTCAAATACTTGAAAGTATTTGAAGGGTTTCCGCAAGGAGTGCGTGTAGGAGTCTTTTTGAAGATTCGAGTTTGTGGTAAAATCTCAAAAGAGTTAGTGCCTTGAAGTGTTGAAAGGAGGCGTAGTGAAGTTGTTTTACAGGTGGACAAGTTCCGTGAAGGAATACCATGTTCATTTCGCAGGAGTTGTCAAGGAGGCATTGGATGGTCGGAATTCTCCGTGGAGAATTCGTGAAGTCTCAAGAGCCGTCAGATATTGCAGAGGAGAAAGGAGAGTTACAGCAAGTGTTTTCTAAAGTGTAAAGTTCAAAAGAAAAAGAGTCGTAGGATTTGAGCCAACAGGGGTCGTTGGATCATTCACGTAATCTCATTTCGGGGTTTCACGAGTTGGAGAACCAAAAGCCTTACAACGAGATTCACGAAATCGTGAAGTGCGAAGTCCTGAAGGGGTGAAAAGATTTAAAGATCATGGACGGTGGAAAGTGGACAGGTTGCATACTTGTCGACACGGAGGTCAAACCTTTGTCGGCCATTTCAGGGTTTCGTGGGTTGAAGAACCAAAAGTTTAGCATCAGGATTCGCGAAATCCTGAAGTCTGAAATTTCGAAAAGGCGGGAAGTTTCATTGTGGGCCAGCACTAGGAAAAGTGTCAGAATTCATCATTTCGGCATATCAGAGGATAAGAAGTCAAGACTTTTGTCCCAAAAATCCCGAAGTCGCGAATTGCGATAAGGAGTAACGAGGAGTTCAGGATCTTGGCACTTCGGGTGTCGAGATGTAAAGGAGGCAGTGCTTCGGGAAGTGAAGTCACGAAGTGTCGAAGCTGGGCACAAGGGACACGTGGTAGAACCACAAGGTGGGCCCGTGTGATAGATAGGCAGACATGCGTCACCTAGAAAAAGGAGTCAACACTCCATTGACTTCTCGCATCTCGAGAATTCGTGAGATAAGAGCATGGGGGCTCGACGTTGAAACTCGTGAAGTGGCGATTAGCGAGAGGTGCTAGTGTTATGCCTAGCTGGTGGTCATGCACAGAGGGTGTTGACAAGATAAGGAGACATACCTATATTGACATTTCGAGTATCGCGAGATTGGGAAGGAAGAGTCGAGAGTTTCGACTCGTGAACTCGCGAGTGGTGAGTTGTGACAAGCGCCTTCTAGGTTAGGCCTTGGTCATAATGTTGTGGTCACATGAAGAAGTGGAGCTCGCACCTAGTGTTGTTCATGCAGGGGAGCTTCTAAAAGAACCTGTGGATTGATTGAATTGAGATTCCAGCAAGGAATCAAAAGAGCCGATTCGGTTCAAAGGAGACAAAGAATGATCCTGTGAGAGGACTTTGGCCCGAGGGTTGGGGAGGTCTACGTCACTCCTCTTGTCGATGATGCTTGGACTCTGGTGGACATTCCTCTTTCTGACATGATTCTCTCGGTCATTAAATCAAGGAGGACCTCTGTGACAGATTCTTCAACGTGCTTGGGAAAAATAATCGAGGTCATGATGATCTCAGATATTGCACTAGGATGAACAATCATATTGCAATGACCACTGTATACAATCACTAGTTCCGTGGGCTTCGAATTCCCAGTTGGAAAAAGTGTTCTTCGGGCATGGGGTGACGAGCTAAATATGAAATTTGGAAACGGTCTTCTTGAAACAGGTATGAAGCTTCCATTAACATTGATCTGTCTGTTATGGCAAGGTCCAATGGTCTGGTGGCAATCCTTTAATGATTTTATGTCCATTCAGGGCGGAAGTCGAATGGTTATATCGTTCCAATGACTATATTGCTTCGCCACGACGAAGTGCCATAGGTCGTTGTTCTGATATCCCGACGAAGCTCAAATTCTGCAAGTTTTCTTTCTACGATGTTCCATCTAGAATCTCCTATAAATTTTCAATCTTTGCCCTCTTCTTACTTAACTTTCTATCCTTCTTCCCAATAATCTTTAACTCTATTTGTCTTTTTATGTTATGATTCCTATCTTCTTTTAGCATAGTCATTGCACGCTATTGAGATTCTCTCTGGGATAATAATTCTTCTTTCTTTGGGACAAGTGCTTCAGTCTTCTATGAGCCTTCTGACATTCTTTCAGCTTGGACATTGGGGTCTCTAGTGTCAAGGAACTTTGATCTATTCTTCTATTCTTCAATCAACTGTGTAAACTTCTTGGTCATAAAATCTTTTAATTATTGTTTCTTTTGTTCCAAAACTTTTGTTTCTTCCTTCTGTATAACTTGATCTACATCAATCCAAGGTTTTCCAAGTAACATAGTAAATGGGGTGTTGTCCTCAATAAATTTAATAACCTCAAAATCTTCTTTAGTCGAAGTTCCATTAGCATTTGTAGATATCTGAGTGAGCCTTCCACATAGGTTTACCAATTTTCCTCTGAAGAGTCTTGTTCCTCTTAGTGAAGGGGTCATGGGAGGCTTCCCTATAGCTTCCCATGTTCTCTTAGTCATGATATTCATCTGTGTTTCCTCATCTAGAACACAATCAATGTTGAAGTCCCCTATCCTTACTTTGATGCATTCTTTTTCTTTAAAGATCTCTGATAATCTGACATGTTGGTGCTCATTCAGGATTTCTTTCATATGAATTAATACTTTCTATGATTCTTTCCGAGGTTCTACTATCTCTGGAGATACCTTAGGATTTTGATTCATTCCTTTGAGCCTAGCAATCATTCTGGGGAAATCCAATACTTCATGATCTAGAGCTTTGCAACAAACACAACTAGGTCCTCCACCATGGCATTCATTAGCTAGATGTCCCAGTTTTCTGCAACTGTAACAGAGGGTTAATCCTCTATTTCTTGTAACTGATCCCCAACCTCTTCTATTCTTCGCACCAGGATCGTAGGGGCCAATCTACAACAATTTATTTCTAGGATCCTGCATCCATTTGTTAGTCCAAACATTCTTTCTATGCATAGGTATAACATATCTATCACTATTCTTATCAGATCTATTCATATCAAACTTTCTTTCATCTAACAATGCCCTAGTTTTCAAGCTAGGACAGAATCTATCAAGAATACCTAGATCCATGTTCTAGAAAAAAAAAATTCCACTTATCTTACTTCTACAGAGCACAAAGATCTCAGATCTAGAAATTTCTTACCTTATCAAAGCACAGAGCTTACAGTATTACCTTTTTTTTGTTGTTGTTAATTAGAAAATCCCACTTTTACCTTTCTTAGAGTACAAAGTGTTCAGATCTTGCTTCTTTTCTTTAGTATCAACCTCTTTTCTCGCAGATATGATCTCTTTCTTTCTGATATAAACTCTTTCTTTTTTGGCACAAAGATTCACAGGTCAAGTAGAACACTGCGCACTAGGGCAACAAATCTACGCACAGATATTTCTTTGCACAAAGCTTCTTCTTCTCTAGTTCCTAGCAATCATAGTTTCAGGTCCCGACAATAGAACCATTTGTTGGCACAGGGGCAGACCCAGGGTTCAATGCTCAAGAGCGCACCAACAAAGCCCTAACTTCCGACCCTTTCGGCAACACTTGTGAAGCAGATGAAGTCTCACCCGAGGTAGAGGTAGGGGTGGTTGCAAGACTCAGGTGTTTGCAACCTTAGCTGGGACACAGATCTATAATTCTATCCTTATAGCACACTTAGCATTGGTTAATCATCAATATCCAACCCTTCTTATACCTTGCAGATAGCACAGAGCATCACAACATTCACTTAGATATAATATATGTAAGAAATTAACAACAGTAAAATAGATCAGATCCAGTAGATCAGCACTAAGCATATTCATACACATCAGATCTAACATTCATACACATCTAGGAAGCACAAAGCCTAAGTAGATCTATCTAAATATATCAAATCACTTAGCAACAGAAGAGATGAACGCATCAAATCAAAGAACAAAGAATCATAGATAGATTTACGTGGTTCACCCCCTCCCTGTGGCTACATCCACCAACTCTTCTTCTTTATTAGTGTCTTCAATCAGTTACATCACAAAGCCACTCAAAACCCTTACTTCGCACAGGACATAAGATCTGTGCAGCTCCCTAGATCCTTCTTCCTTGTACTTTAGCACAAATCCTTCTACAACCTCTTACAACAACTAGCACTTAGGTCTGCAAGCCTCTTACAATCATGCATGGAGCATTTACAATTCATATCCGATCACACAGATCTGACTACTATTACTAAGCCATCGACCATTCTTACATTGCCTAAGTATCTATTTATACATTACAAAAGTGGGCCTAAACGTGGGTAAACCCACTGGCTGACATCCCCTTTCCATTACAATAACCCAAAACCCTAAAAAAGGCCCAAAAGTGGACCAAGATCCCGTGATCTGTGCTTCGCTTGGCGCTCCTTCTTCTACTAGCTGTCAAAGTCCCAAAATAGGTCAAAATGACCAAGGTTATCCCAAAACTTGGTCAAGGGCCAACAGTGACACTACTCCAAGATCCAATTGGGACCCCACTTAGAACACATCCATCACTTCCCCCTGGGTATAGGGTTCTGAATACTTTTGTTTCTATCACCACCCAGGTTCCATCCGGAGGTTCTGGACACTTTGTTCCTCCTGGGTATAACGTCGTTGTTGGTTTTATACCTACACCTTATTTTGGAGGATTTGGCCTTGGTGGCTCCAATCCAATTGGAGGCACCAGTCAGTCATTGACTTCTAGTTTCTAGATTGTTGTAGGAGTTCAACCTTAGGCTAGGGGTCAACCTAAAATTGGGGCACAACCTCATCTTGGGGGGGAATATTTACCTTGGAACCTTCCTTTCCAAGGAAATCTACAACCGTCTAGGGGACAACATCTTCAAAGACAACAACCTTATCCTCCCCAAGGGTATAATGTTTATCCTCCCCAAGGGTCTAATGTTTATCCTCCCCATGGGGCTAATGTGTATCCTCCTCAGGGAAAAAATATTTACCCCCCTAAAGGGCATACTATTTATCCTCCACAAAGGAATCAACCGACATATACCCCTCAGAATGTTTCTCAACCATCATCGAATCCTATTTATCCTAGTCAACAACAACCGTATGTAGGAGGACCTACTAGATACAATTACCCATCTAACCCATTTTATGGCCCTACTAGTGTCCCTATGCCACACCAGTATCACCCTCAGGTTAACTGACAATTACCCTTCCTTTCTACTCTGGATCTCCAGACTTCTTGCGGTTGACCAATGATCCTATACTACATTCTCCCTATTGGCTAGTGATTCCTACTAAATTACATTTTGATATCCCAAAGTTTGATGATAAACCTAGAGAAGACCCAAATAACCATGTGATGAATTTTCATTTATGGTGCTCATCAAACTCATTAATGGATGATCTATACATTTACGTCTCTTCCAGAGAACACTTACGAGCTTAGCAGCCAAGTGGTACATTGAACTTCCATGAGGTTCTTTTCAAGATTTCAACTCCCTTGCCATGTCCTTTCTCATGCACTTTCAACTACCCATCCATTATGACATGGGTACTAAACTCTTGACCTCCCTTTGTCAGACCAACTCTGTGCATATCTCTGATCACATTCATGAGTGGAGATGATGGCGAAGGTTGATCAAAGAAATCATTCCTGACCAATTATTGGAAGAATGGTTCACTAAATCACTTTTACCCCCGATTGCTCGTGACGTCACTATGGGAGGTGTAGTCACCGAAGAAGAAGCCATTTCTCGAGCTCAGTACTTAGATTTGGTTTTTTCACAATCTGGTACTTTGAACGAGTTGATCCCAAATGCTACCCGTGCCACTACCAACCCATCTAAACCTTCATACACATCACATGTGGATGAAGTTATCGACTCCGTCAAAACCCAATCTACCTCACAATCAATAGGAACAATAAATATCTCTCCTCACTCTCCTCTGCCTCCCTCCCAAATCAAGTATATGAGGTGAATGCAGTTCAATCTACCCCTTCACAACAATGTGGAGGTAAGAAGAAGACAAAAAATAAACCCAAAAAGAATAATAATAATGAACAACCCCAAACCCAAACTCCAACACCTGCTACCGAAAATCAACCACAGTGGAAACCAAAATTCCCATGTCTCATTTGTGGTGATGATCACTACACCTGAGACTATCCACATCGCAACGAAGTTGCCAAACATTTCAAAGAGAATTCCCAACCTGTCATGTTAACCGAGCCTTTTTCTCAACAACAATCTATGGTTGCACAAACCCCCTCCACAAGGGGTAGTTCTAGCCACCCTCCTAATGATGAAGCCTCGATTCCCATATTCATATGTTCGATGGGATTGACTTAACCACTCACTCTACGACATACGCCACACCGCCTAAACCTGTCAAAGAAAATGTCACTAACAGTTCTTTATCGAATCCATCTCCTGCTTCCATTAGTACTCCATCTGTGAGTCCTCCATCTGGGTCGCTACAGATAGAGAAAAATAATTTTGAATCTATATTAATCCCTCCCAAGAGAACTATCTATAAATATACTTTTAATCCTAGTTCACGTGTTTCCCAAAACTACAATATTGTTGAATATTTGGCTCAAGCACCGAGTATTATGTCTGCGTTGTGTTGAGGAAAAGAGATGGAATAATATTACTCAAGCATTTTCAGACTCTTCTTGGCTAAATAAAAGTAGATGTTAATATCACCCTATGTTTATAGCCAACAAAAATAACTTACTAACTCACAAGTATTAATTACAAGTGCTTAGGTTAGTCTTTTATCAAAAAAATGCTTGCTGAAATTTTACTTTTTATATAATTTTCTAAACATATCAGTCGCTGAAATTTTACTTTTTATATAATTTTCTAAACATATCAGTCGCTGAAATGAATGTAAAGATAGAAGTAAAGTCACCAAGACAATAATAGACACATATGATACATAAATAAATCCTTTATTTCATTCAAGTTCACCAAAGAGTCATTTTATTTACAAAATATCATGCAGAAATTTTGGACCAAAGTCAAATTTAGACATCCCCGATGGAACATACAAAAGGACCTTTGACAGAAAACCAAAACTAAACTCTAAAATATGGATCATCTTGCCACATATTGTTTCCCACTCAACTCTTCACAATAGCCTTTTTCATTCATGAAAGTTAATTCAAAAACATGCAAGTCTACACAGACTACCAAAGATAGATCAACACCTTTGAAAAACAAGTTCCTGAATGATGTGATTCAGCCCTGAATATTGTTGTCTACAATAAGACCCTGCTATCATAAAAGAGAATGAGGCTTGTGATGAATAAATGAATGAATGAAAACTGAACTATATCAGCATAAAATCAAAGAGAAAACCTTAGTATGCTTCTGCTTCTATCCTCCCTTGTTCCTCCCTTTCCTTTTGCTTTTAAACAATTAGAATTGATTAAAGTAGTTGAACCAACTCATTAGTTCAGTTAATTAAAAGACTCAACCAACTTTTAGTTAGGGGGGAAAAGTAATAATCATAATAAGGGTTATAAATAAATAATAACTAGTAGGTGGCACCCCTTGTGGCTCCCTTTAGCTCATAACAATCATAACATAACTAGTTAGTTAAGCAAAACACACCTCCTTGTGACTCCCATTAACATATTCACATTTGATAATTTAGCTCATGATTTTTGAAATTATCTTCACAAAATATTACTCATATATCCAAAAATAAAACATGTTGTCCAAAAACTCCTGAAGTCAACTGTCATCAACAATAGATAAAATAAAAACTAAAAAGCCATGTTTCCCACTCTGTGATGCAATCTTTCCTTGATTGTTGTTGTCACCCTTTAATTTTCCTGAATTTGACATTGGATGCATAGAGCCTTTAGGCCTAATCTCACTGATCACGTGGGAACAATCATCCCTCAAATGCATCCGGGAAGACACAGATTTATTAGAGTCATTGGAGGGTGAGGAAGGGGCAGCAATGGCTTTTCCTTTGTCAAGGGAATGGTCGGATTCAGTTTTCAATATCTTGATAGCATGGGAAGACTGCACTGGTGAGTGGTTAGGGGCATCTTGGACAATGGGGTTAATAGGTGGAGGAGTAGGCAAGGACAAATTGGGCTAGCCATGATGTTGGGAGACTGTCGGGTGGAGAATCTCCTGCCATCCAATTTTTTCAGGAACATCGGGTTGTAATGAGTCGTGAGGAGGTACATGGATGTTGGGGGCTTGCGGGAATTGGAAAGGAGGCCTTTTAGGCCTAGGTTGGACCACTCTCTACCCAGTCTAGTTGAAAAATCCAACCTAAAACAATTGACCAAGATCTTGTGAGTCAACATCAAAATGTATGGAGAACATTGGCCTTCTTGGGCATCTGTTCCAATTACCTCTCCCTCTGTTTCCTCGGCCATGGATACCTCAGCTGGAAAAAATCATTCTTGCATGCATGATTGATTAGAAAATAGTCTTTTAAATAACCATTCATTGTTGGATTACTGAGAGGGGGGGTGAATCAGTAATAACATAATTATAATCCATTTTCTTCAAATGTTATATCAATGTAGAAATATTATCCAATAATGAGAAGTAAGAAATAAACAATCACATACATACACAATACACCAGTGTTTTACGTGGAAACCCAAATCGGGAGAAAACCACAAAATGCTTTTTCTTATGTCTTGAAGAATTACATTCATTGGAAGCACCAGCTTCCTTTGTTTTCTAGCTGCAACTGGAAGGAGGCTCCANNNCCAACTCCCCAATTCTCTAGCTACAACCAGAAGGAGGCTACAACCCCCTATGTTCTCCGACTACAACCACCTGTCCTTGCCCCGTCCTACCACCCTAAAGTAGAAGTAGAATTATGGAACCACTATCACACTATCACTATGAGATATACTACTCTAAACCTGTACCAATAAATCTGAACCATGCATCAACCATGCAACAACCTGTACCTCAACCTGTAATTAACTTGTACCATAAAAAAGTGCATCAACCATGCACCAACCTATACCAAACAACCTGTAATCAACCTGTACCATAAAAAAGTGCATCCAACCATGTACCAATCATGTGTCAAATACTCATCAGCTATGACTCATCAATATGTACCAACATTGTTAAGAACCAAAGATCAATATAGCATACAAAAACCTCAGAATAAGTACTCAGCGCCTTGAAAAAGAGAGAAACTTCGATAATAAGCCTCTTTGAGGGGGAAACCTCCTTATGCCCACATAAATGTACAATTAAAAGATGATTCAAAATGAAAATGTCTCCTTGGTATATATAGGAGACTAGGAGGTATAATTACAACTAATGGACTAAAGTCGACATAAATAAAATAACATTACTAATATAATATGCCCTAATTAAGGGGTAATGAGCCACTATTTAGGGCTTAACATGCCCCTCCCCTTGAGACAAGTGTTGTATGCAACACTTGAGTAAATATGGATGCTTTTGTATAAAAAGACTCATCTTCCCAAGTGGAATCTTCAGCCGATAGTTTCCTCCATTTAATGAGATACCTTGAAATGGATCTATTCCTCAGTTGGCAAATTCTTGTGTCAGTGATGGCTTCAGTATCCAATATGATTTTTCCTTCCTCATCAAGTTCTAGAAATATAGTTTGAACTGGGATCTTGTCACCTATAACCTTCTTTAAGCATGAAACATGGAAAACTAGGTGTACTCGTGAAGATGCAGACAACTCCAATTTGTATGCCATAGTACCAATCTTTTGAAATACCTTATAAGGGCCATATTACTTTGGTGATAATTTATTATCCTTCTTGGATTGCTTGAGGGACATCTGTTTGTATGGTTGTAGTCTTAAAAACACCCAATCCCCTACTTCAAAACTTCTTTCACTATGATGTTGATCTGCTTGTTGTTTCATATGATTTTGTGCCATGGTCAGGTTGTCCTTTAATATTTGGAGAACTTGTTGTTGATGCTCGATGTGATCTTGCACTGCTTGAACCTTAGATTTTTATTTTAGAGAAGAAGTGATGGAAGGAGGGTGGTATCCATAGAGTGCCACAAATGGTGTCATTTGTTTTGCAGTATGAAAGGAAGTGTTATACCACCATTCTGCCAAGGGTAACCATTTGAACCATTGTTTTTGTTTATCAAAGATGAAGCAATGAAGTTAGCCTTCCAGACATTTGTTCACTATATCGGTTTGTCCATTAGATTGAGGATGATAGGATGAGCTATGAGCCAATTGAGTACCCAAACAAGAAAATAATTTTGTCCAAAAATGTCC
>JASDQU010310704.1:0-13629 GCA_032191745.1 Picea mariana
CCCGACCCGAAACTTTTATGTTTTTCTCAAAAAAGGGTGAGCACTCATCATCGTTTTGTCTCGAATTATTGTCATTTTTTTTCCTGAGCCCACAGTAAGTCATACAAGTCCTTTTTTACAAAGGAAGCATCCATGAGCACAAAGTGTAGCACTCAAATCAATCTATTGTGGGATCGAAGCAAGAAAATAGGTAGGTTCATTTTTCAACGGCGGAGTTCCTCTATGAAGTTCAGATTAACGGCCCCTGGGCATTCAGAATTATAAATTTTCACGAAGTGTAGCACTAGAATTAAATATCAAGAACCATGTCTCCTCCTCCAACGGACGAGCACAATTTACTTTGGATTTCGGGTTTCGAGAGTTTTTGGACTTCTCCTCTCGGTTTTCTCCGAAATGTTTTTCTTGTGGAGTGCATGGATCTCTTTTGCGTGTGCTCCCACATCTAGCATCTCAGATATGCTCTGAAATCTAGAGCTTTGATGTTCTCACTCCCTCCTTGTTTGCAAATTCTCAAAGTGTTTATACTGTAGAGTTTCAGTTATTTCTCCACCTATCCATCTGGTGCTGACACATGGCACTTAATCCAGGGACCTTTAGGAATATTATCTTCTTGTTTCCAAGTGACGTGTGTCACCCTCCTTTCCGCGACACATCAACACAGTGAGGTCAGGTCACCACGTCAACTCTGGGAGAGCGTCACTCCTAGAGTTTTCCATCCATAGAAATCACAGTTCTTCGAATCTCGGAGCCCCAAAGTCCCAAAATATTTAAATGATAAAAGCGGCTTAATCCAAGTTTAATTAGTGATAATCACCCACTAATCACTTTGTAGGTTCGACACTCTGAAAGTTATATACATTTTTCATTCAAATCAACCTGAACTCCGAAGTGTTGAAGTGACGAGAGACTGCCATGTCACTCCAGGAGAAAGTCACTTCGAGAGATATCATGCTTCGCGTTCAAAGCTCCTGAGCTCTAAGAAATTTTTGTTGTCGTTAAATCAAATAGGGGAGTTATAATATGGCATATGGATAGAAATTTAGTAGGGGTGCTAAAGTAGCAAAGGCGCCCAGATCATAGACTGTGACTAGATCAATGGCCACTCTTCATTTTGGGTACACTACTTGCTCGAGCGTTAAAATCGTTGAGCATTCTCACAATCAAAACTGTGGTATAGAGAAAGTGCTACGTGGAGAAAAGTGGTGAATTGTGGGCTCAAAAGTGGTGTGGATCCAAACCACCCTTGATGGCCCCGCAATCACGTGCTTATATGGCATCAAGTCCAAGAGCAGCGCATGGCATCCCCCTAAACATTAATCCTCATCTCGATCCCGATGAAATATAAGTTAATAAAAGAAGGATTGATCGTTGAAACCTCGACTCACTCCATAAATATCAGCCTGAGGTACCACGATGGATGGTTTTTTCCTGCAAACCCATGTCAATCTGAGCTTGCATCAGACATAAGGATACATGCATAGTCTGATAGAAGGATGTGTAGACATAAAGCTTGAATGGGATGGCCAAGTCACACTCCTGGAAGTTGTGAAATGATCCAATTATAAATAGATCAGTTCAAGATTTTTTTAAGAGGGTCAATTGGTTGAGCATAGTTCCCTATTTTGTAATACTTTGATACCAGAGTTGTTCTCTGGTTATGTATAATATTTGAGACTTTCGCATTAATAGAAGTCATCTTCTTTCACCTCTTTGTTTAAATTGTGTTGAAACACTCGTGCATGGAGGATCCAAACGAGGGTTGTGGTTGTATTGTAATGTAGGTTTGATTACAGTATTGTTGTGACCAATTTCAATCAGTTTCTTTGTTATCTTGTTTCCCCTTATGCTGAAATGCTCGGGCATGGAGGATCAAGCCGATTTGTTGTAGTTTCATGGTAATGGAGGTTTGATTATTATGCAACTATGATATATTTCAGTGTCTGAAACTTAAGTTCATGAGTGCTCTTGCGCCTGATTTTTTCTTCACCAAGTTGCTTGAAGGTCGGATGCTCATGGAATACTTGTCCACATTTCTCACTAAGTCTTCCCTCTTCTCACCTTTAACCTTAAACTATTGATTGAATTTAATGAGGGCCTCATTTCCCTATGCATTTCTTGTCCAGTTTCTGTGTTAAAACATTCTTGTTCTCAGTTTTTTCCATTTGACCTCCACTCATAAACCTACCCTCACAAACATTTTGATGGGTACTGGGCTTATCATCATGCAATCTGAGGGTGACTTTGAGTGCTAACACCTCCTTTGAATCATCTTCATGGTATTTATGTTTAGAACCACTTGGATGTCCTTTCTTATGGACTATATTCTTCGGGTATTGTGCTTGCACATAGGCCTCATTAATGGTTCTATATTTGAATATCATCACTTGCTTTCGCAAATGGCTGTGTATACCCCCTAGATACTTGAAGAGTACATATGGGTTCTTGGGAATTCAATGGTGTACTCTTGCACATTATGCCCTTGCCTTTCCTTAAATCAATTCCAATGTATCCATTAGTCCTGTACATACCCAATAGAGTAGAACTGAGACTTGATGAGGGTTTTAAAATCCTCCCACTTAGTTTCTAGTGGATGCCTAAGTGTCTCCATATGGATTTCCCGCTAGGTTAATGCATGGCCCTCTAGTTTCAATCAGGAAAATTAAATTTTATGCTTATGTTGGTGTTTTTCACAATGCCCCAGTGTTCTTGTGGATTTCTAATTGGAGTGTTTTCTTAACTAGTAGCTCTATATGATTTGTGGATTTTATATGAACCATGACTATTACTTGCAATCATAATATAGACAATCAAGCATAATCACAAATGTCATGATAAACAATTTTGTGTTGTTTCACTAAATTAGAATATGTCAAAATGAATTTATTGTGTGTGATTGAGGAGCATGGTTATAGTGAAGGAGACTAATGATTCCACAGAGACTGATACACCAATTCTTGATAATTTTATGAGTTATATTCTATTGATTCTATATAAAATAATACACAAGTTCAGCCTGTTGCTTTTGAATTTTCTACCTTGCTGCTATAAGATTTTTGTTCAATGGAATTCTAAACTTAAAATGGTCAAAGGTTAGTTTATGCTTAAGTACAACCATGGTAACTATGTATGGCCAAAGGCTAGAAATGAGTAGAAGTGCCCTGGAAGGGGCTCTAATACCAATCTAATGAAAAATAGTTCATATTCATAGGAATATCCAACATCGAAATGAAAAGCAATTTTGAATCCATATAAGATGACTAATATATACAATCAGTAGATGAATGTAAGAGATAGATTGATACAATGAGCCCTGTGATTGTATACTTATATGCATTGACTAGTAATGAAAGTGAACAGTTATGTCCCTTAGTTTATTAGTATTAATATTATTTATTAATTAGTACATAAAGATTATTTATATATTTTATATTCATTATAGGCTCCTATACATTTTATTAATATTACCATTATGCATTTGCAAGCATATTGTTCATATACTTTGAATTGTCAACAAATCGTTTCTTCCTCCAAGATTGTGTCTAAAGATAAAACGTGGTGCCAACTCAACTCCCCATTCATCATGGGATTGATATTGTCATCCCACTACCCTATGTTCATGTTTTATAACTGATCAATCACATTTAAAAAGCCTTCCTCTTCATGTTAGACAAACCTTTCTCCCTACTTAGGTTCCAAGAGTTTGATGATGTGTTTACCCTCAAATTCCAAAGACATGTGACACTACTTTAAGTGAAATTTGTTATAAAAGTTCAACTCTATGCCCAACAATGCTAAATAGAAATCCTTATCATCCACTATCTCAATTAACTTAAAATTACTATAAGTTTGATTCTATCCAATTTGATTTTTACCCCTTCTAGTTTTCCATGCACATTTGGATGGGGGAGTAAACTAACTTCATTTGTCCCATTAAATCCCAAGATTTTTTCAGTAATATATTCACATTGAATTCCAATATTATCACTTCATATCCATCAATAATTGCATTCATCCTTAACTCTCTCTCAAACCTATTTTTCTTGACATGAAAAATAGCTTTATCTTCCACATCCACCAACATAACTAAATATTGTGTTAGAATAATGTTGATGTGCTCATTTAACCATAGACAATGATACACCATTGTCACCCAACCATAGTTACAAAGCCACCCCTGAGCACCTTAACCTTTGAAATAAAGAATGATTCTAGGAAGCCACACCAAAACCAACAAATAACCAAGAGAGCACACTTTCTCCAAGGGTATCACATAAGAGAAAGTACGAGAAATATTGAACAAGATAAAATCATACAACTGCAGTTGTTGTTACTCCTACTCCAAACTCCAAACTTACGCATTGTTTCCGGTTTCCTGAGTGAGAGAGAGTGAAAAAATGAGCCAAGACGTCCTCTATTTATATTAATCTTTCCAATGAATTTTATGGCTGAGGCGACATGACTTTCTAGTAACTATATTTTATGTTTATCTTTTTCCTATGAGGCCGACTTGTATTCCTAGAGGATAATACCTTAATATTATATATTATGTTGATCCCACATGTCTTGTAGGGTTTTCACACATTTCTTTAGGGTTTCTCTTGCTTCTGGAATATTCTATTCTAGTCAAAGGCCACTTATGGAGGTTAATACCTCCCGCAACTATCATAATATCAAAACTCCCTCTTATCTAGGGAGGTATTAATGGTATCAAACACATCCATCCATATTCACATGGATCGGGAAAGAATCACATAGTCTTGTAGACCATTCTACATGTAGCATCATCATAGATCAAGTCACGAGTATCATCATCACTATCAACATCATCTGGTAGCAATCTAGAATCAAAACATATCGTCATACTTGTTCTTGGTATTCTTCTATCATAGAAAATATCACAATATCCATGAGCCTCATTTATCCATATTGACGATCCATCTCCACCACCATGTGTCTAGCATCTTGGGTAATTATTGTCCCATGAAAAGAATCATGACCTCATCAAAGACACATTCACCTCATAGTTGATCCTCTCATAGGATCACTCTGTGAATGCATTTAGATCGATGCTATCAGACACATGTGTCTAGAACCTTGGGTCATTCTTATCCCACAACAAGAATTATGACCACATCGGAGCCACAAACACCTCATGGTGATGCTCTCATAGGATTAATCCGTGAATACATTCAACTCGATGTTATCGGACATGTGGAATTGCACCTCAAGAAACTCAAGTCTTCAATCCATCGAAGACTATGCTGGGGCACATCTACTCTGGATTTATATGTTCCCTATATCCCTTGGTTTGTGACCCAGTTTATATGGAGATAGAGTCAGCTCAATGCTTATCAATGCTACTCACCTACTCTTGAGTTAACTACTCACCTACTTGTGAGATTTTCAAGGCTCGTTGCAATTCACACATAGGACATATAGAAACAACTCGAATCTTGAGTTTTTCAAAGATTACATATGGGCCTATTCCCACATGATCAAGTCTGTCTGATCAATATTGGAATATTGGCACTATGATGCAATCATCAATACTCCCCCATAAAAACATTAACATTCCTTCCAAGCTTGTCCCAGACAGAGGCTTAGTGAAAATGGAATCTATTTTCTCATCTGTGGATAAGTTATGGAGCCTCACTGCTCCTTCCTGCACCATGCCTTTGATGAAGTCCTGCAATTGTCTGGAAATCCTACTCGATCCCAAACTGAAGTAGCACCCCAGGTTCTAGATCTGTCTTCTGCACTCCCAATCCAAAAAATGTATATCCCAGCAGCCATACTTCATCATCGGAGATCAATCATATCTATTTGTACCACAACATAGGTACCTGGATGTTGTGTTGTAACCCAATAATACAATCATGGCTCAACCATATACTGGCACAAGGTGCTCTCTACAAATAAAATGCCTATCCTATCACACAACTTCCTCAGATGTGTCATCATAGGTGTGGCCAAGGACTTTGTGTCCATCATGATAAACCTCTTTAGTATCCTCACTAAAGATCTCATCTAGTGCCATCCATGCTTCCAATCCCAATACATCTCGTCAAGATCCTTCATCTCAAACTTTGAAATCATCTCCCTCTATCTGAGAGAAACCTTAGACCACATTTATGTCTATTGCATGCCCCTTTGCACTATGCAAAGTGTCATAAAAATATGTTTCCTTCTTATTGATCATTGACTCCCTTTGAGTCTGAATCCCTCTCATATTTATCTCTTATGACCTGCCTGAAACAAGAAACAAGAACAAAAAAATCTCCATGGTATCCTCCATGGAAGATATCCTTCCTGGAGTCTAGGTCAGTAACCAAGAACATCTCCCAAAGGAGATCAACTTCATCTTGTAAACAATAAGAATTTACATAAGAACAAGAATATATCCTAGAGAGGAGATCAACAAGTGTATCTCTAGTATTAAGGGGTTAGTATAATGATCATAGCTTTAATAGATCAAGATGCATCATAAGATCATAATAATGCCATAATGGCTAGAGACATATCATTTTTTTTAAATAATTAAACCTGGAGTCTTCACTACTAGGGTGGGTGTGCTTGTTCCTCTGAATGTATTGAATTAACTACTTGGACAAGGTCTCTTATACATCCTCTGCAAACACACTCATGCTTTGTTGGATGATATAACTTGAAAAGAATATACAAGTGCATACCTTTGAAATTTGTAGTATCATTCAGCGTGTCTTCTAATCTAAAACTTGACACCATACTGATAAGAAGAGGTTAGAAACTGAATCAAAAAGGTTCAATGATTATAACAAGCTAGGAACCCTAAAATTTCAACTTTGACCAAAAAAATCAATTTTGACCAAAAGTAAACCTTTGACTTTGACTTTGATCAGTCAACCTTTGAATTTGACCCAAAAACTCAACCTTGACGTTTTTGTTGGCTAAGGGCACCAGAGGGTGCACTAGGCTAGGGAGCACTAGAATACCCAAAAAATAGGTCCAATGCTTCACTGAAAGTGCCCAAGAAATTAGTCTTAGGGTTTGCTACAACTACAAAATCAGAAACCCTAGTTGCAGTTGCAACTAGTGCTACAGTGAGCTTGACAAGGAACTCTTGATATACCTTCCAGCAGTTACAATGTTCTGAAGGTAGTGTGGGCCCATAACCTGTTATAATAATTTTTATGTGCTCGTTTAACCATAGACAATGCTACACCATTGTCACCCAACCATAGGCACAAAGCCACCCCGAGCACCTTAACCTTTGACAGAAAGAATGATTCTAGGAAGACACACTAGAACCAACAGATAACCAAGAGAGCACACTTTCTCCAAGGGTAGCACACAAGAGAAAGTACTAGAAAGATTGAACAAGATAAAACCATACAACTGCAATTGTTATTGCTCCTCCTCCAAACTTGTGCACTGTTTTTGGTTTCTTTAGTGAGAGTGAGTGAACAAATGATACAAGATGTCCTTTATTTATATTAATCTATCCAGTGACTTTTTTGGCTGGGCCGACGACTTTCTAGTAATTATATTTTTTGTTTATCTTTTTCTTGTGAGGCCGACTTGTCTTCCTGGAGGATAATACCTTAATATTATATATTTTGCTAAGTCGATATGTCTTCTAGGTTTTTCACACATATGTTTATGGTTTCTCTTTCTTTCGGAATGTTCTATTCTATTCAAAGGTTACATATGGAGGTTAATACCTCCCACAACTACCATAATATCAACATATTATTCTATCAAAGCACACAAACTCATAGAGGACCTCTTATCATCTATACCTATAAGAAAGGTTCATAGATATACCTTGAATTTATCAAGTAAACAAAGTTCGAAAAGTTCCAAATTCCACAGCATGTTAACCATGCTTTGTAGTCAAGACAATGGTGGTTATCCCAAATCTCAATTTTGTGTGGCTTCCCATATCACCTCAATATCATCCTTTATATATTTTTTATTAGTGATTGTATTAAACTCCAAGGCATTAGGAGTAACTCTTTTGATCTTCCATGGTAGAAATGCATCTAGATGTGTGCCAATGTTAGCCCCTCCTCAAGTCACAATGTTCACTTGTGTACATGCACTTTCCTTTGTAGTAAGTCTATGGGTTTGTGGCTCATAATTTACAATAGTTTCTATGTGATGCCTCATATCTCTATATTCTCACTTTTTAATCAAGTTAGGAAATCTTTAGTGTTATGCCCCATATTTTGACAATTTCCATAGTGTGGGTATTGTGGGGTTGTAAAATTCCACACAACATGTCCAACTTCATTACAATTAAATCATTGTGGAGGATGCCAATTCCAATTGGGCCTAATTAGCACTCTTGATTCTCCCGGCCTTGATTATGGTCATGTTTTCCTTTTGCAGATGAATCTATCATGAATACATTCTTCTCAAACCTCTCTATCAATGCCTACAAATCTATCAAATCTTTAATGCAATTAATACTTTTTCTACAAAAGTCACAGTATAAAATATCCTAAGATATCCACAAAACCATTTTGCTTTTTTAATAGAGAAAATAGTATGTTTCATGGTCTTGTTGGTGACATAACTTGCGGATCTTCACCCTTGTACTCCTAGGGAAAGGATTTGGAACAATGACTATGTACCATTGTTATGACCCTAATGGGGATATATGTTTATATGTAATAGATATTGGCATAACAAATGGACCACATGTGTAATTAGTGAGAATATGTATATATAGATGTCAATATAGTCATTATTATAAACATCGACTTATGCTTTCAAATATGTGTGTGTGTGTGTGTGTGTGTGTGTACTTAGGATATAAGGGTTTTTTTCTCATAATCCATAAGGGGTTGTTCTGTAACTCATCACTATTATCACTTTGGGAGTTGTGCTATGGAATCATATTTGGTGTACATTATGTGTGTGTTGGTTATCATGATATTTAAAGTATTGGGTTCATAACATCTAGTATCAAAGTAAATGATTCATAGTTTGGGCACCTACAACAACACTTTACATGGGATTATCTACAATATTTTAATCAAGTGATAACTAAATGGTTGGAAATAGAATAGAAAGAACTATATATTTCCCAAATTTAAAAATCATAGGAGTGGGAACCTTGGATTAACAATCCATACAAGTCAATTATTTTGTTCAATCCTAAAACTAGGCTAAGAGTAGTAAGGTTTACTAGAAAGGGCATATCTTTAGATTGGGAATTCCAATTGAAGTGATACCGGAATCATTGGAAAGAGGATGGAACATTGTATTTTATATCTTGAAATTACAGTTGCTATTGAAAATTTGGAGTTACCATCCATAAAAATTTGATCTCCATGTGAGAGTGAACATCAACACATTTTATCACATTCGACATATATTTTAAATGGCACTACCAAATTGAGTGGGACTCATGAAATTATGAAAAATAAATACTAGGATATATAGGATGAAATTTAGTATTCATTGGTGTGGATATTTATTTGATACACAAGTTACAATGTCTTCCTGTAGATCAGTCCCTAAATAAGGGCTTTAAAATGTGTGTTAACTTAAAATACGATTAACTTTCGATTTGAAGGTTCAATTAAGGTGATTCAAAAGAAATTGGAAAGAAAAAAAGAAAGAAGAATGTATTGGTAATTTAAAAAAAAATGGATATCTATTGAATATTTTGGGAATTTGAAAATAAGGGTTCTAACAAGACCACGAGCATCTATAGAAAAAAATGGAAATACCATTTTTTTGTCGAAATAAAGATGAAATGGATCAAATAAAATGGTTGAACATCTATAATATTTGGCTGAAAATCCACCCAAGAATGAAAATGAAGGAAAGAAAATCTAGAAATCGGAAATGAGAAAGAATAAATTGTATTCTACTCAAGAGGATGCAAAGAATACAACGACAATGAGAGTGATTGATGTGTATATATAGGATGTACTAGCCAAGAGACTAAAAACACAACCAATATGGGATAAAGTGAAAAATTCCCTAAGTAAACTTAACCTAGTGTGAAGAGAGATAAAGTGGAGAACTAGATAGATAAAGAACCCTTTTCACACTAACACCCGCCCCCACCCTACTATAAGTGCAACTTAGGGGAAAATGTAAACAAATATGAAAATATGGGTCCCAGCTAAAAGGCCTGATGAGGTGCCCATGTACAAAAGATCCCCTCAAACATAAAAGGAAGGAGAAAACCTAATGGGAAAAAACTCCCCCCATTAGAGGATGAAGCAAGAAGGGCTAAGTGACCCCCACAGAAGAAATGTCTCACACCCCCAAGAGAGAGAGAAGATGAGCATACTTTCTCTCAGTGAATGGTTTGGTGAAGATGTCTGAAACCTGATTTGTTGTAGGAAAATAGTGCAAATCAATGACTTGCTCTTGAATAAGCTCCATGAGAAAATACATATGTATCTCAATGTGTTTGTTTTGTTAATCATGAACTATGTTCTTCGATATTTGGATGGCGCTCTAGTTGTCACGGTAGATGACTAATGTCTTTTGAAAAGTGATGCCAATTTTAGTGAGGATATTCTTAATCAAAATAGTCTCAGTGGTGGCATTAAGAGCCCCTCAGCATCATTCAAAGAAAAATAAATGACATTTTGTTTCTTTATCTACTAACAAATGGGACCAAAACAAGGTGAAAATTATATCCAGATGTAGACTTGCAATCATCAAGATCACTAGCCCAATTAGAATCCATGTATCCAATCAAATATGAAAGTGTGTTCGCTACATAGTGAAGCTCGTACTTATGAGTTCCCTATATGCAGTGCATAATTCCTTTGGAATCATTCCATTGAAGCTCATGTATCTCTGTCATGAAGCATGAAACAATGCCCACTTCACATGAAATGTCGAGATGAGTATGATTCAAGTATATGAGGCTTACAACAAGATAATGATACAAAGTGGCATCAACTAGTGGTGTGGAACACTTCACCTCAATCTTGAATACAGATAAAAAGGGAGTCGGTGCAGGCTTACAATTAGCCATGTGAAAATTAGCCAAAATATCAAGAGCATACTTGGGTTTCACAAGAGAGATCCTAAAAGAGGATTGATTGATCTCAATCCTAAGAAAATAGTACAAGATACCCAAGTCATTCATGGAAAACATGTCATGCAAAGCACTTTGAAGCTTGCAATGATGGATGAGGTGCTCCCAATGACAATCAAGTCATAAACATAGAGATCCAAAAATAGAAGAACATATTCTTGTCTAAATATACATACATTCATATCTGAGTGGCATCTAGAGAACCCAATTGAGAGAAGAAAGGAGTACATATTGGCATACCAAGCCTGTGGGGCCTGTTTGAGACCATAGAGAGATTTTTGCATTATGAAAACCAGTGAAGAATCATGAACAAATCCACGTGGCTACCCCATGTAAATATCCTCATGTAGATCCCCATGAAGAAATGCACTCTTCACATACATATGATGTACAACCCAATCTTGAGTTGCAACAATAGCAAGTATCAGGCGAATGGAGTTCATTTTGGCAATGGGGGAAAATGTCTGTGTAGCCAACACCAGGAACCTGTGAAAAAAATTTATCCATGATTCATGCTTTGAACTTTTCAACTAATCCATCCACTAAAAATTTGGTCCAATAGATCCACTTACACCGAACTGATTTTATTCCCTTAATAAATGGAACAACATCCCCAGTTTTGTTCCAAATCAACGAGGTTTATTCTTCCTCCATTGTTGAATCCCACTAAAAAATACTTGATTCTTTATGAAAATATTGTGGATCTGAAGTTGTGGCAATGTAGGAATGTATAATATCCTAGTTTTGTGACCAATTTCTCTAATTATCGGAAGTATCTACAGCAAGAGTGTCTGCAGACTCAAGTGTCTGATGAGCCCAACGAGTCATGGTAGGGGATGGAGGAGGAGAATTCTCATCCTTTAAATATAAACTCTGTGAAGAGGAGGATGAAACTTCATGATCAACTCTACGAATAGAGGAAGTTGGAGGAAAATCCTCTGAGTCACTATCTGAATCTGTTGTGGAGGAAGGAATATGTGAGGATAATCTATGAGAGATTTCCTCAAATTTCACACTACACTCAATGAAGAGATCATGTGTCTCAAAATCCAAGAACCAATATCCTTTGACACCATCGAAGTAACCAAAAAATACACAAGGCTGACTCTGAGGTTCTAAGGCCTTGCACTTCTTTGAAGGAATGTGTGCCCAAGATAGGGAGCCAAAAAATATGAAGCGTCACACAACAGGTTTCCTGCCACACCAAGCTTCAAAGGGAGTGATACCCTTCAATGCCTTGTGTGGAAATCTATTATGTATGTGAGCAAAAAAGTTGATAGCTTCTTCTCAATACTCAGGTGCAAGGGAGTGTGCATGGATCATGTAGCCAACCATCTCTTTCAGGGGCCTATTTTTTCTCTCTATAACCACATTATTATACTGAGGTGTATAGGTGAAAATATGTTGAACATCTATCCCTTCAAGAGTGAAATTTTTTTCAAAGATTTGGTTCGCATATTCTCTTCCATTGTCTATGCGAAGAATTTTGATGTACTTTCTAGATTGATTCTTGGCGCAAGCCTTAAACTTCTAGAATCTATCAAAAGATTCTCCTTTATACCAAAGAAAGTAGACCTAGGTGTATCTAGAAAACTCATTAATAAAAGTGAGAAAGTAGTGAGCCTCGCTGAAATACAAGGATAGAAATGGATCGGCCACATCATTATGAACCATCTCAAGGACTTATGAAGCTCTCCAAGCATTCCCTTTGTTGAACTTGTCCTCGAGATGATTTCCCAAGGCACAACCTGCACAAACTCCATCGTCGAAATTAATCCAAGGAAGACCCATGACCATATCTTGTGTGTTGAGCTACTAAAGATAGTGAAAGTTGAGATGGCCAAACTGCTCATGCCACAGCTTGCTCATAGAATCTGAATGGGTGAGCAAAGTAGTAGAATGGGAATTGGGTATAAATGGAGAGAAAGCATATAGGTGATACTCATGATTAGCCTTACCAAATGCAATAAGTGCATTGTCTTCAAGATCCCTAATGGTGACAGAATATAGAGTGAACTCAACTTTTCTTCCAATTTAGGAAATCTGATAGGACGGAGAGAAGGTTGGTGTTGGCAGCCAATTCACCTTTTCCCAATTTCCTATAAGCTGCCTACACCTATGTCTTGCGAACTTCAAGTTTTCGTCGCGTTTTTCAAATAGACGAAACTTTCATTTCTTGAGACTTTTGCACATTTGTCTTCGTAAAGTTTTCACGACTGTAAGCATGAAAACTTCCCCTTTCGAGGTCACATTTTGATCACTATCTGAACTATCATGATCTTTTTATCAATGTGGTTACTGTGCTTACCTTTGTTTATCAATGTGTAGCTGAAAAAACTTTCGAACTGTATTCACTGGTCATTCTTATATTGATTGTGGGATTGTGTTTCATTGAGTTTGAAATACATTAATCTTTGGATTTGAACTTTATATGACTTGCCTAATCATTAAATCTTTGAAAATACATAAGGCTTTGATTAAACTTTTATATACATGTGATATAATCCTTATGATAATTTTTTTCATAAATTTGGCTTGTCGACTATACGAAATTCGTTTGGCACTTTGATAAACTT
>JASDQU010310706.1:0-13629 GCA_032191745.1 Picea mariana
AGAAAAATGAAAATGCAAGGACTAAACAACAAATTCATATAAAGACTCTATTGTGTATAGACAGAGGCAATGCAAGTAAGATATCAAGGATCAAAACACCTGGCCCAAGGTGCAAGGATAATTAAAATGAAAATATGATGAGAAATGCATCACCCAAAAATTCAACCAAAGACAAGTTTCCTGTCATTCCATAGACACTTAACAGTCACCACAGAGACCCAAGAAGACTCAACAATCATCAAGACCTACCCAACGACCACCAAACCCAAAAAACAAGCAATAAAGGTTCATGTACATGTCTGTTCAAGGGAAAAGTGTGTATGTACGAAGCTTTTAGAAGGATAGCGCACGCATGTACACGACTGTCAAGCAAAAAACCGTGTATATGTGTCAAAACACAACTAGGATAAGGAGAAGGCTAAGAAACTCAGACCTAGGCTGAATAGAGGCTATAAAGCAATCATACGACAAGAAACTTAACATGAACAAGAGAAATATAAGGAGAAAAACACTCCAAACCTTGAAAAATAAGATTCAGTCCCCAGTATGGTCACCAATTCTGTTACGAGGAAAATCTCTCTATGGCTAGGGGTAAACCATAATAGACGGAAATGACTTCATAAATCAACTCTAATATCAAGTATGTTATATAAACAAATATGATAAGAAGACAAGATAAGCGGCCTACCTCATCCAGACGTTCAATGAAGTCCATCGTTGAGCACTTGAATCAAAGAAATATACCTGCAACTAGTCTTCAATAGCCAAACAATGCAAAAATATGGTGATAATATATGATGTTAGCACATTCAATATCATAATCCATCAACATTCATAACAAATACACCCATCAAACAATAATTCAAATATTTGCAAGATATTAATTGTACGAGAAAAGAGTATTTCTATTAATATATAATCAACAGAGGTGAATGAGTTACATACTTTCGTTTCAACATGGTTCAGAACTGAGAAACTAAGTTTCCTCCAGCTGGGCCTCCACCAGTTCAATCCTCCACCAAAGGCAAGATCATATAAGAGATACAATAAAGTTCTAAATCAATAAGGGAAGAGCTTGGGGGTTGAACAATGTGTTCAGACTTAAAGGACAAAGGGATGCAGACTGAATGTGAAGTGAATAATTTCTCCAGAGTAACTTCACTCTCAAAGTTGAATTCTTTCTTCTCTTTCCATAGCTCATATTTGGCCCATTTATAGCCTTCAAATGGAACTGAAGGGTCAAGTCGAAACATTTCCAGTATATGGAAGGCCAAGGATCATTGAGCTCATGACTTGAAATGGAAACCTGACACTATTATTCAATTTTGGGCATATTTACTGATGTACGTGGGCTGTAGTGATGCAACCTACGTATACACATGTTGTATAGTAGGCAAGGTGCATATATGTGGAAAAATTATATTTTTATCTCTGGGATTTGCAAAAAGGGACTTCAAGTCTGCATAGCGAATGGAGAAAGGCCTTCTGTGCAATATTGCATGGGGTGAGGCAAATCTTGTTATAACAAGTGTAAGCTTCTCTTTTGGTCATGACTGACCCTATCTTGTGCCATTAATTACACTTCTATTTTTGGCTAAGGCCAACCTTGTACACGTAGGCTGACATTTTCTCCTGTGGAAGTGCCCTACCTTTTGATTTGGGCATTTATAAATCCACTCTCATTTGTAATCCATTCATTCATGTTATTGTCTTTCATTCTTATCATAGTGATTTGCCTAAGGGTGCCCTCAAGAGTTGAGATTTCTTTTATTCACGGTTTTCTTTCTCTTTCCAGTGCACTTGTGCTAGGGTTATTATTTCTCTCTCTATGATTTGTCCCTTTTGGCTAATTTCTCTTCAAGAGTTGGGGTGCCTTAATGTTGGTTTATTCTCTTTATTCTAGAGTTAGGGTTTGTGTTAGCTCCATTTGATTCTCTATATCTCTTTTGAAGCTCAACATGGTATCAGAGTGGGTCTGAAACTCACTCAATTCAACAATCGATCTAAAGATTTTTGGCTAGTAGCATCGTCTAGGTGTTGTGGTGCTATGCTGTTTGGATCATCTCTATTTAGGTTTTTATAGGGTTTAAACCTTCCTTCAATTTCTACAACAATTGATCCAAATATTTTTCGCTAGTGTCATTTCTCAAGGATTTTTGTGACTATTGAACTAAGGAATGTCCCTGAGGGGGAATATTGATTTCAATCAGGACTTTGCTCAATTATGGTACCCTATGTTATGAAAGAAAAAACAACCATTCCATTTCTTCCAAATCCAAGATTCTTTTGTTAGAGAGTGTAGAAGTATGCTCTCCAGGACAGAATTGGTTAGGCTAATAGAGGTAGGCATAAGATTTCTTGTGGGTAAGGGAGTATGTATATTTGAAGAATAATTCACATACATAAGGATCTTTGGATTTGAATGGAAGCCCTTTCTTCTTCCATGTTGTGTTGGTGATAGATTTATTTTTTATTAACTATGTAGAAAATACAAAATGTGGTCCATGTTTTTCGATAGAAAGAGGAAGCAAAAATTCATTATAGTGCCTTTCAAAATTAATTATATATTTTAGTTAAAATTTCATTTAGCTTGACTAAGATGGTTGGATTTTTTTATTCCTTCAATATGAAAGAGGATGAAGCATGGAAGGGCATTGATATTGAAGGTGTTTTCATGGATCACGTGGTTTCAATAAGCTATGGTTTAGTTTTTACTAGGCTAGAGAAAATCATAGAGGAAGACGCAAATAACAAAGATACACATGTTGAAGCCAAGGTGGTAGCCACGAAAAGTAAAACTACTCTTCAAAAGAAGAAGAAAGTTGCTTGCAATGATGAAAATACATGGTAAACTTGAAACATTAATGGTGGGAAGAAGATATTTCTCTAGGAAGAAAACAAACAACCACAACAGAAACATAGGGGTAGATCCACAACTAGAGTTGATGGTGATTTTGTTCATCACACCCATAAGAGTTCTTCTTCAGGTCACAAAAATCATGTAGCTAACATAGAAGGAAGAGAGAATAATGAAGGATGCAGAGTGATGGTGATGACAAGGACCCCCTTCGACATCAATTGGAGATAAATCATATAGTTACTCCTATTCCAAAAAGAAAATGAAATACATATGGAGGTAATACTCAAGACCCTTGGGTTTTGGAAGATAATGTAGCATATATGGAATTCGATGAGGTTAATGAAGTGTCTGCATGGGCTACAATGTAAATAGATGAAAGTAAATTGATCGTAGAGGAGGTTGGCCCAAGATGGAGCAATTGTCTTTTAGGAATATTCTATGACTTTGCACAATGTTAAATATGATAATGAGTCTAGAAAGTTGCATATTGAGAGATTCAAATTGAAAAACAAAAGAGTAATATGAAAGTTGAGCTCTAAGATAGGCTCTTAAGAATTCTTTAGGTTCCAAACCCATAGGTGAAGCACCGACTTACTTAATAACTGAACATGATATAGAAAACACAAAGTTGAAGAAAATGATAAGGGAGCTCAAGGCTACCCTAAGTCTGATGCCATTATTTGCAGAACCTTTGTTTATAATGATTCTAGATGAATTTGTTGAAGAAGTAACCATATCAATCTCCAAGGTCACAAAGGTTTCTAAAATGTGAAAGGGTATCAAAAAATATTTGGCGAATAACATAAGTAAAGACTTGGCATAATTCTGAAACATTTGGAGATTTCTACAGAGGAAGGTGTGATGACATGAAGGATTGTTCCCTTAAGGAATATTTGCAAAAGGATTTATAGAATGATGAACACTTTTATAAAAATGCACTAAGTACCTTCATGGAAAGAATATCAAGGATGGATGAGCTTATAAGGAAGACTACATATTTTCCTTCTAAAAATAGACTAAAGTGGATACAAAATCCCTGGCTTGGGAGGATAGATATCCTCCAGTAATTGATCACTACTTGTGACACTCTTGAAGGAAGGAGAAGTACATTGTTTGTAAAGGTGGATGATATTATGAAGGAACTCAAAGGTCCATCCTTGATAATGGATTCAATGTTATTGACTAGAGATCATATGGAAGAATATTTGGGTATACTAAGGGTCGCATGGGGAACCAAATTTTATGACCTCACAAATTTCCTAGAAGATGAAATTGATACTGGCTAGTTAGTTTCCTGAATGAGAAAGAAGACTAAGAAGCTACTTCACAACAACAATGTGCCACACTAAAAGGTATTGAGCATGATTTTTTCAAATTTAGGGTTAAATGGGACATAGTCATAGCATCGTTACATGATTATATTCAAGAATGGATAAAGGGGGCATTAGAAGCAATAGTTAACACACTGGGATATTGAAGAGTATAGAAATGGTTATGAAAATTTTGATTGATATGTAACTGTTTATTTAAGGACTTATAAAATATGAGAGGGGGATCAAAATCACCAAACACTTCTTCCATTTTTGTGAGTATAAGTCTTGTTTGAAGCATTTCTCTCTGTTTTCTTCTTTCTCTGTCTGTAATCATCCAACCTTACAATACAAATTTTGTTTATGTTCAAGGCCAATTTCTAATTTCTTCTTTTTGTCTTCCATGTCACCTATGTTTAATATATGGTCCGCAGGAGCCCCATCCTAGTCTTGATAGGGCGAACACATTTTATATTTTCTCATTTAAGTATCATGAATATTATGCACTGCCAAATTTGCACACATTTTATTTGATCTTGAATAGTAAATTTGTATCTATTTTTATTTAAACACAACATAGAGCTATTTTTGGAGCTCATGGATTTTTTGGTTTCTGACTTTTATTAAAGAATGAAATCTCGAGTATGTGTCTCCTTTACATCCTAATGATATGAATGGTACAATATCATTTAAAGTTATTAGAAAAGGACCATTTATGCTACTCAATGTTCTGTGTGTTTTGCTTCTATGATATGGGAAATGGCTATCGTGGAATGAAAAAATTAGGTTGTTTTCTTGTGTCAAACCATTTTCATGAAATATTATATTTTTCTGTCTCATTGCTTGTTCCACTCTTAGGCATTAAATGTTTGATGAATAAAAAATGTGGTTATCTAGAACCATAATATAACTATGGCTTGAGTGAGAAGGAGAAGAGCACCACCTCTATAAAAACGTAGATGGTATCTCCCATGACAATACCCTACGAGGTTGACTATTTTCCTTACGGGAAAAGAGATCAATACTTATTTCCAATTGCTCTATGAATGTCCATTAACCAAAATTCTAGAGGGAACCCAAAAAAATTCATCCAAATAATTTGTAGAGATGATTTCTCCATCCACCAATCAAACTTAAGGACTCCACTTCTTGAGAGATAAGGGATTATGACCCCACAACCATTGCCTACCCAACACCTTCATTAAATCATTTTATGACCTAAAAATAAAGATAATCCATCCTTCAACTAGAATATAATATTATGGAATGAAACCTAACAAAAACTTCTACAATTAACCCATTCAAGCTACTAGACTACTCTCTATCATATAACTACTCTCTAACATATAATGACCAAAACATAACCCCACCCATGTTCTATTTTCCATATCCATGACTTAGTGCATCTAGATATCCTCTCTTAAAACTGAATAACATTTTTCTTCTGCTTAATGCATTTTTGTCATCTCTTCCCTTAGTTAATATTTGTTGGATCTATATTTCATACCACCTTCCATCCCCGCTAAACCATTATTTACTTATGATTTCCCTCCAAAACCTTCTACCTTCTAGCTCACTTCACCACAAAATATCTAGAATGGGATTCCATTCCATCTCCCTTCCAAAATGTTTAATTGAATCCAGGAATAACACATGTTATTCACAGAATAATGAATGGATATGGTGCACCTTCGGAGTACACATGAGACATTTGGCTTTGATGAGACCAAAAATCAATTTACAATCATCGAATTGGGCTATATTTTCCCAATATTGATTATTGGCATTTGAATAATAACTAGTAGACTCATTTTCAATGTTGAACTTATCCAATGATGCGAACATTTTGATGATTGTTTTCGTGAATTTCATTTTTAATATTGAATTTATCCAAAAAGTTCCGCTTGAATGTTTTTTGAATTGATGTTAAATTGTGTATTTAATTAAAAAAACCCTTGTGCTTATAGTTTCTTCAAAATTGATATGCTAAAATATTGGGTAGACAGATTGACAGGAGAGATGTCGTATACTCCAGGTAAGGTAAGGATATATCTATTATGTATATAAACAGTGGGTAAGGAAGGTTGATGTTGTTTTGAATACTTTTATAAGATTGAGAGAGGAGAGGGTGACAACACATGAAAAAAAAAGTGAAATAGAAGCATTTATTCTTTTATTTAACATGAGGAGACCGAACCGAACCAAGTCTGTAGGTTATATCTCGTGGAAAATATATTGGTTTAAGTACCCACTTGATTTATAGTTATATATATATATATATATATATATATATTTAAAAAATATATATATATAAATATTCACTTTTTAAAATGAAAATATTGAACGCAGATTCCATAAAAACAACTTCAAAAGAGATTGTAATTATTATATTATGAAGTACAAGATAAAACCACTAGGGTTTGTATCATATTAATTAATGAGGAGCGAAAGCCTCCAGTGGGTTACGACAACACTTGTAAGTCCCCAGTCCATGCCCAAAACATAGTTTTGTCTTCTCACAGCTTGAGCAGTTTGGAACAGATCGACAATTGTAGAAGGTAAGATTATCTGCCAAGTCCTCGCCCATGGAAGAAGTTGTCTCTGTAATAATTTGATGCATTGTACCAAAATAAATATGAAATCATAATTTATTATAAGACCATACATAAATATGAAATCATAAATCATAATTTATTATAAGTCCATACATAAATAAATAAGAAATGAACTACCTAAACTACTCAATCTTTAATATTACCAAGATTATGTTCCATTTTGGTACCAACATTATATGCCATCACAATATTCGTCGTTAACAACATGACTATGACCATAATCAAATGCTTGAGCATTTGTGTTTCTGCTATTATTTTTCCAACTCTGTGTAACTTCTAGACCTAAATTTAATAACAAAAATATGTTGTAGAAGCTTTGTATTGATAGGAAACTTGAGAGAATACAAAATGGAAATATTTCCTTTTTTTCTTTAGTTAGGACAACTCATCTACTTTTTGATCGCTGCACAGGAAAAAAAAAATAGAATATACTTTGCAGAACTCAACAATTTGAGGAAAACACAAAGCAAGAATTGCATATTTTAGAAAATATTTGGATTCTTGGTCGTTTCCTACTTGTCAAGTCATATTCATGTTCAGAAGATTTTAGCTCATATTAATTGCAGATATTAGGAAATCTCGTGTTGCATTGTTTAGATTCCATTTCTAGGCAGATTCATGTTCAGAAGATTTTAGCTCATATTAATTACAAATATTAGGAAATCCCGTGTATTCGTTGATGATTGAAGATCAAAGATTTTTAGTGATATCTTCTTTCAGATCTGAGTAGGTGATTTGACAAATTTTTTGGGATTTGTTGATGATTGAAGATCAGAGATTTTCAGTGATATCTTCGTTTGTTTTTAATTTTTATAGACAATGTGTTTTGTTTTGGTTTTTTCATATAACTTGTATTTAAAAAAAAAATGGAAACATCTTTTTATTCTTTAAAAAAAATTTGAAATATCTTTTTTATTGGAAACATTTTTTATTTTTATATGTATGGAAACATCTTTTATTTAAAAAAAAAAGAAACATTTTTTATAAAAAAAAATGAAACATCTTTTATATTTATATTTTTTGAAATATCTTTTATTTAAAAAAAAATTGAAACATCTTTTATATTTGTATTTATATTTATGAAAACATTTTTTATGAAAAAATATTTATATTTTTGTAAATATCTTTTATTTTTAAAAAAACTGAAACATCTTTTATATTTATGGAAACATCTTTTATGAAAAAATGAAACATGTTTTGGTTTTGAACACCCACAACCCAAATCTATTTATCTTATTTTTGGGACTCTCAAATAAAATGCAAAGGAAAAGCTCAACCAACTTAAATAAGATATTTAATCACAATGTGCACAACAGTCCGTTTTCAATACATTTATTTGAAACAATGCTCACAAGAATCTATTTTCAATACATTTATTTGAATGCAATAGACCTTGTTGTAAAATTTCCATAATGTAGATGTCACACCACAAAGAGTATGTGTTTAATACATTTATTTTATTGCAATTGGAAAATTTTTGTTTTAAATTTTCCAACTCTTTATTTGCAACATTAAATATGCACTTGCTAATCTATCCAATAAAATATTAGATCCTAGAAGGGGCCTTAAAGAAAGAACGTGAATTCCTTCATAAGGATTTTTCTCTATTTTTATGTCATTTAATATTTAAAGTGTTTAGATAAACCTTATAAAAATTGCCACTAAATGTTAAAACTTCAAAACCTTGATATTATTATGTTATAAGAAATTATGGGTTGAGGGGTTAATATTTTGGGAGAGCTATCCAAAAGGAGTGGGATTTCTTATGTCTAAAATATATAGAAAGGTAAAGAGGTTTGGTAGCTATTTCGAGGAAGAGTTTTATTTGATGAATAAATTTTGTAATACTTGACTTAGATATTGAAGAAAATTTCATTTCTTTAGTGCTGATGTTATCAACATTTATGGCCCATATGATAATAGAGTGGAATTGTAAGATTTTGAGGCCAACATAAAATCTATCTTGATATCATAAAATCTATCTTCTATCATAGTTTTGAAAGATTTTGAGGCCAACATAGAGGAGGTCATACCATCCTTAGTCTATTGCAATCAGGAAGTCCGCATTGTGCTAGAGAAGGAATCACCTACAACAAAGGGAAAGGGTTGGATCTTAGAGATCTTTGGTATTCAACTTGGGGAGGATTTTGGAAGCCTATATATTCATCTTCTATTGTATCTTGGAGGCATTATTAGCCACACACACTATTCTTCTCTATGTATTCCAGATCTGCACTATTATTGTATGAGGTCAGCTATATAATTAAATAAACTCAAATATGAGGTAGTTGTGGCTATTTCTTGTGTTACTTTGTATTGCATTATGTTGTGTATTCATTATTGTTATGCTCCTATCATTTATGTAATGCAAAACTAAAATAAACCATCCTAGCACACTTGAGAAGGAAAACACACAAACTGTTTGACAAAATACCACAACCAAGAAACATAAAAACCTCAAATGTTCCAAGAGAATCATCTTGGGAACATTACAAATCAAGTCATATTCTAGTTTTTCATTAGTTTGCAAATGAGTGAAAAAAGGACTGTGCACCTCCAACCCATTTCAAGTTCAACCTTGCATAGTCAGAGTAAAAAGACTTTGTTTATGTAGTTAAATTGAAATGGAAACACTATGTTTCTTCCTTAAGACTTGCATAGATAATTTTAGGGGTGGAATTTTGTCAATGGACATAATTTTAGAATTTTAATTTTTGAAAGATGAAATTCCATTAAACTAGTATTTACAAAAATTTAAAGGTTTAACCCATATATTAAAATTATGACAGATAATTAATCCCCTATAAAATAGTAAAATAGTAAGAAAATCAGTGGGAAAATGGTTAGCCCTCCCAATTTCAGCTTTCCAATTAGCCTCGATTTTTTAGAATGACGATTTTTTTGTTGATTCCATTGCCCAGATTTATTGAGGTTTTGGGAATTATTTCGCCCTCATCTCCTTGAATCAGAATTTTATGTAAACCCTTTCACTTGCATTTCCTTACATCTCCTCGATTGAAGGCTTTATGGCACCAATTTCACCCATGGCTTTTCTTGAGGGAACGATTTCTCTCAATGCCTCTTTCCCATCAATTTTTGGGTTTCAGAAAATGTGAATGAGGTTGTTCCTTGTGCATTTTGCACATTGTTACTGCTTCTTATGCATTTCCCACATTGTTACTTTCAAGTTTCATGGTTTGTCCCTTTTCTAATCCATTGATAGCTATAGCATGATATTGTCATGCTAAATTTGGTCCATCTCCCACGTACTCCTCCCTCCCATGCTAAGAAATATATCACCTCTGTCTCTGCTTATTGTGTTTTTTGTTTAGTTTTGGTTGGCAATGTAGATACAATTTTATATATGATCAGGTGAATTGTCGATCGAGTGAATATGGTCAATGGTGCACTTTTCCATGGTAGAATGAATTCCTAGCCTTATGATGATTACGTCCCCAAACCCACTTTACAACTGGTATTTTTTTTAATCTCTCTCAAAATTAGATCTCCTTGACAAAATTAGCCCTTGTTTTTTTCATTTTTGGAGGCGATTGACATTGCATTGATGATGGATTGGATGAATTTTTAACAACCGACATTGTTGTTTAATTGGCGATGAGATTTCATATGAAAAAGGTGCAAATATTCATATGGATTAAAAACATTGTTGATGGTACTTTTTGTATTGATTGATGGCTTAATATTTATTCTCACTGCACATGAAATCAATATTGATTTATTGAATGTTCTCACTGGGTGCTAGGCTGCATGTCTAATTGATTTTATCATGGCTAGGTTTGTGAAATCTTGAATTATAGTTAGCTATGTTTGGAAGAGGATGATCACATGCCAATTGTAGTCATAAATATTTCTACAGAGGTATGTTGGTTGGCCTATTAAGTATATGCAACATGCTCTTATATTATTTGAAAATGGGCACTTTTTTTTTTTTGTTAGAAATGTTACTATATATCTCAACATGGTTTATGTGGAACAAGATTTGGATGATGAATGGAGTTTTTATATTCTAAATTATTTTTTTTACCCTTTCATGGTGGAATTTGTAGCCAATCTTGATAATTTGTCCTTTTGAAATGCTTATTTAGACCAAAATTTATTGGTTGAATGTAAAAATAATTCCCATAAGGTCTTTAGATTTACTATAAAAGAGTAATGTAGAGTTAATGTCAATGCAGTGGCTACAACCACAATGTTTGGTATGTGAATTTAGCCTTTTGTGAATGGGAGACCAAGATAGAATTTTGTGTAGAAGATGAGGATAGTTGTATAGTTGTTGAAACAATTCCAAGGTACCAACATAGATGTATATCACCTTATGAATAATTAACACACACCCACAAAAGTTGGCGAAATAGAGGGTGGATAGGGGGAGGTTGAGCATAATTCATATCGATTGTTGTAGCCAATATAGTAATAGGATAATTGGAGGCTCCACACCATTGTGAATACCCCAATTGGCATAATCATCATGGCATTGAAGGATATTATATAGTTGTAGAAACAATTCCAAGCCACCAACTTAGATGCATCTGACCTTATTACTAACTAACACACACCCACAAAATCTGGCCACATAGAGGGTCAATGGTGGAGAGGCTAAGTAGAAAGCATATGAATTTTGTACAATAAAAGGAATATCAATATTACATCCAATCAAGTAATAGGATAATAAGAGGTTCCACCCCACTGTGGATGTCCCCATCGACATAATCATCATGGCATGTAAGGAGATTTTATAGTTGTAGAAAAAATTACAAGGCACCAACATAGTTTCATATGGAATTATTAATAACTAACACACACCCTTGGAAGTTGTCCACATAGAGGGTCTATGGGGGGGAGGTTGAGCAGAAGGTATATGAGTTCTGCACAATCAAAGGAATATCAGTCTTGCAACCAATCAAGTATTCGGCTAATAGGAGGTTCCACCCCACTGTGGATGCCCACATCAACATAATCATCATGGCATGAAACTAAGGAGATTTTATACTTGTAGAAATAATTCCAAGGCACCAACATAGATGCACTTGAACTTATTACTAACTAACAAAAAACTCCATGGAAGATGGCCACACAGAGGGTCAATGGGGGGGAGGCTGAGCATAAGGCATAAAATTTCTGCAAAATGAAAGGAATATCAGTCCTGCAACCAATCAAGTATTAGACTAATAGGAGGTGCAACCCCACTGTGGATTCCCCCATTGACATAATCATCATGGAATGTAAGGAGATTTTATAGTTTTAGAAACAATTCCAAGGCACACACATAGACACATCTGACCTTATTATTAACTAACACACACACACCCATTGAAGTTGGCCACATAGAGGGTCAATGGGGGGAGGGTGAGTAGAAGGCATATCAGTTCTGCATGATCAAAGCAATTGTGTGTATGTTTTCATGTTCAGGAAAATAATATAACATTTTTCCTTTTGTTGTTTATCCTCATATTATAGTCAAGAATGCAAGGTATACATTGCACTCATGATAATCTTATACACATTAAATATGTATCCATTGTACTCTTATAAGTACACCCATATAATTGTAGAATTTATAGATTGTACAGGTGGCTGCCATTCTTGTGTCTCTATTTCCCATGTATCTTTTTTTGTCTTCTTTTTTCTATGCTCAATTGCTTTCCACATTTTCAACTATGAGCATGATCATTATCCTTAACATATAAACCACATTATAATACAAGCAAGGTCTTACTGAATTTAATGCAACCCAATAAAAAAATACAGAAAAACTAATAAAAGTTAGGAGGTTAAAAGTGGAGATGAAAAATAAACAAAAAACATGTGTAGCATTACTTGGATTTGCTTTCTTAGAAATGTGGAAAAGAAATGGAGAAACATTGATTTCAATCCAATAAGGGTTAATCAATTGTTGTCGAATCCTATTGTTGTTCTTTATTTTTTGTTGTGGGATATGTGAGAAGAGGTGAAAAAAGGGTTTCATAAGTGTGTAACAACTTAATATTAATTTCCCTCAATGATTTCAAAATAGGAAATATTATCCTTTGTACACCACTTGATCACAAACTTGTTTTATCCATGTCATACATGTGCATGCCCCTCTAGGCACATTTTTGGCCTATGAAACTCATGGAGGTGTAGTAGTTCATTGTGATTTTGATGTTAAAGAGAAAATGGCCCTCAAAGATAGTGGTATTAGAAGGGAAATTGCAAGTTCCAAAATAGGTTCAACTTGCATGATACAATTTCCATGAAATACGGTAGCAATTTTAGCAAAACATTTGTCAAGATGGTGTCATCGAATGGGATATTTGAATAGGGAATATCAAGGTTGAAAATAATTAGGATTTAAAAACTAGAGTCTGGTTGGAGGAACTTCAATTGAAAGTGAAACCTGGTTGTTGATTAAAATTTAAAACTATTGAAATGAATGCTTTAATGCAACAACACAACGTAACTTGAGAATCATATTGAGTTAGTATCTTTCCTTGAGGTAATTTGAAAATAATATCGAGCTAGTAGTTTGCCTTGTAGTAATTAAAATGTAAGTTGAAGCATGAATATTTGATCCGGATTTTATGAGAAGAACGAAATGAATACAGATTATTAACAGGTGCTTAACACAAAATAACAGAGATACAATAAAACTAGTTTTCTATTCAATAACGAAATAAGTTGAAACTGTAAAATGCAGCAGAAACAAGCTTGTTAGAATGGTGGCGGCTTATCTCTAAGAAGAGATGTGACAGCAGTGCGCATTCGCAAGAAGAAGGTTACAATGAGGATCTGAAGGCCTTTTTACAATAAGAAAGAATGCCAAAAACCCTATACATCCAAAAAC
>JASDQU010310707.1:8773-22402 GCA_032191745.1 Picea mariana
ACGTTACAATGGAGGAATGAGTGTTGCAAACATACAAGTTCAAGGCACTAGGACAAGACTGATGTTCAAAATAATGATACTTGGGAAAAATCCTCTGGGGGTCAATGGTGTTAAACACAGAAGCAAGTTGTTACAAGGTTGGCGTATAAGATATCCAAACGCGTTTAACAAAACACACAATGGTAATGTCCTTCGATGTAAGTTTAATGAGCCTAGAGAAGGTAAGCTCAGTGGTTTCTAATATTTAGAGAGTTTGAAAAAACATAAAAGGAGACTCCATTGGGGTACCTTTTTCGAAGATAGTCTAGTCGGTTCAAAAAAAGGGTAAACTAGCACCGACAAGATGTCTATTCAAAACCATTTTAACAAGTGTGATAAGGACAAGATCACTCGACCATTTTTTCATTTTTAAGGAGTCTGAAAAAAGATTAACTATGGACTTTGTCAGGAATGTTCTTCTGGACTAGTTTAACGAGTGTGAAAGAATAAGGTCACTCGACGATCTTTTCAATTTTAGGGAGTCTGAAAATAGCTTAAATATGGACTCCATGGGGGTTCCTTCTTCGTAAGTTTAGTCCCTCAGGCCCAAAAAGGGATGAAATTATACCTAAGAGTACTCTTCTATAGAGTTGAAGTTCCATGGAGTATACCTTTATTCATACAGTTGACCATCTGGACTGAAAAAGGGGTAAACTACCACCGGAAAGACGTGACTTCCAATTTCAGTTTAACGAGCATGAAAGGCCACAAGATCGATCGACAATATTTTCATGTTTAGAGGGTATGAAAAGGGCTTAAAAGAAGACCTGTTATTTTTTGGGAGTCCTGAGGGTGAGTTCAAGAGTGAAGAAGAATCATGCAAATGAGGCTCAAACTCGTATTCATGAAAAACTACAAGGACTCTCGAGCCTACAGTGTTTTAAAGATAGCATGAATACCATAATGCAACCAGGATCTACCTAGGGCATCCATGTTCCGATAAGCTCTACCACCAAGGTGTGACATTGCTAAAGTAGACATGATGGTTTTGTGTCACAACCTGAAGGGGTCGATCCTATGGCAAAGGAGAAAGACAACGAGATACAAAGATCAGAGCAGAAACCTAACCTCTATGTTCAAGTTGATCATGGAAAAAAAATTCCACGGACCATCGAAAAATACTCAAAACTCAGAAAAAAAAAATTGTCCCAATACCTGATCAAATCCCTCCTATGCAACTCCTGAATCACTCTAAATGGTTGTTGGTATTAAGGAAATGATAAGGAAGGCCAAAAAGTGACAAAAAGAGGCCAAAAAGTCTATAAATAGAAGTTGGCAACTCATTATCACCATTGTTGATTTGGAAATTGACTCTGGAGCCAAAAAAACCCCTTTGTCAAAAGCGGTGATTCCGGGAGCTACAGTGGACGAAACGAACTTCTGTTTGGATCAAGTAAGTACAAATTCCCTTATCTTGCATTTCATGTCTTTATTTGTGCATTGGATTTCATTTTTTAGGGGGGTGTTGACCTTTAAAAGGTCGGCCCTAGGTCCACGCAGGCTGTCTCTGGACAGGTTGGGTGTACATTCGGGCAGAGTAAACTCTGCCCACATGTACACGTGACTGTCACCATTATAGCACGTGTGGGCCCCCTTATGGAATGAAAAAGGCATAAAAAAGAAAGGGTCAACCCTCCTGAACCTTGGTGTTTTGTGGGATGTATGTCCATTGGAGAGAAAGAGAGCATGAAAAGGTAAATGAGTTGGTCGAGGAAGATCCCAATGCTATGGCTACTTTGATGCAGTGTGGGTTACTCAAGTTTTTCCTATGTCCTTTAATGTGGGCACAAACTAGGCTACTAAATGCCTTGGTTGACTACTAGCATCCAGATGTAGAGGCATTCATGTTAGAGGGGCAGTCACTAGTGCCCACGGTCAAGGACATTTGCTTTTTGACTGGCCTCTCCAAGAGAGGGGAACTAGTCAATTTCTAGACTTTTCCTATGGGGCCACATAACATAGCAGAATTGATAGGTCTATACTGTGTAGCTGATACAGACCGCGTGAGCATGTAGGTGCCTATAAGCAAGATCACTAACCTATCACTACAGGCGATATTATTTCTTATTGGGAGAATTACTGGTTCTGTGACTCTTCATCAGGCATCCCGTGCACAGACGAACTGTGCAGTCCAGTACTTAAATGCACAAGTTTTTTATTGGAGTTACCACATTGCTTGAGTGTATGAAAAGACAGCTGACAGATTGTTGTTTGCGGACACATAGGAACTTCGGGTTCAGGACCATTCTATGTTCATTATTTTTTGAGAGAGTTCTGAGTTTTAGTCCTTGAGTAGTGGTACGAGGACATCAGGCCTCTCTTCTTACTGTGTGTAGATGGGTAGTATTACTGCCGCGAGAGGGTGGCAAAAGGACCAATGAATCCTTCAATGATGACTTCTTTGCGTGGCTGTCATGAAAGATCCCGGTTATAGAGGATTATCCCTATGTTGGGATTGATTTTTCGAGAGACCCTGAGATATCAATACCTCCTGGTGAGGAGCGAGGGGAGATGGGTAAGTCTCCACCTTTGTAGTTTTTTGTGTTTTTAATCATATGTAATTTTTATGTTGTTTTGTTATATATATCATTTTTTTGTTATGCCAGAGTATTTGATGGATATGTGTTCATTATGTGCAGATGTGGGACTAGTGTGACCCACTGACTATGCAAGGAACATGTGTCGTCCTCGGCCAGGGGTCGCACCTGCCGTCACAGAGGGACCAGCAGTAGCAGGAGATCTTCTAGCCGGGGAGGCTGAGAGGGTATTGAGATGGGTTGAGCGTAACTTTACTGCGCTCACTCGCACAGTCCCGATGGCAGAGATTGAGGACCTAACACCATCGATGCAGCCTCATGTAGTGGGGGCACCATAGACATGGGTCCAGTAGCTTCGACATTTAGCCAACGTTGTGGACCAGTATAATAGGACCCACAGACCCTGACTTTAGCTAGACATTTTGACGTGCCACGAACACTACTTGTATATATTTTTTGAGGGCATAATCCCTATGACTCATTATCGGTTATATTTTTGAGGCGCTTGCATCCATCTATGTACTCTGGTTACTTTATGATATTATATATGGTTTTTTGGTCTTTTGTGTCTTATGGATCATGTGTGAAAAAAACGTATTTACATGCTTATGTTAATGTTCTTTCATATGTGTGCAAGATGCCAATCTAAAATTTGATTAGCTGGAGTATCTGTAACTTGGTTTAATCTCCTAAGAACATAAAAATATGTAATATAATCAAAGTTTCATTCTAAGAGACGTACCCTAAGGAATCGTCGGTGTAAAGTTGGGTCATGAACCTGGTACACTCTATTTAGCTGAGACAAAACCAGTTGAGCATCGAGATAGACCCAGAGATTAGAGATACCCAATGAAAAAACATCACGAAGCAGCTCAGTAACTACTCTATACTCGAAAACATTATTTGTGGTGTCACCTAAACATATACCTCTGAAAGATAATAACTGGCCTTGAGGTGTAAAGATTACCCAATTTGCGGAGGCAAGCCTCTGAGTGTGCCAACTAGCACCATATGCATACCCAATGAACACCTTGGAATCACTTGACATCTGCCACAGTGACAAAATATAGTATCAACGACACGTCCATAATACTAAAATAAACTAAAAAGTAATAGTACAAAGACTATATATATGTTACAAAAAGTTACCCACAGTGACCTGCCTATGAGTAATACTTCTTGAGGTAGAGCCCATTTCTAGGCTCCTCCAAATAATTCCCTTCAAAATCAACCAGACGATAAGCGCCCTTTTTTAAAACCTCTTTTATGATGAAAGGTTTGAACCACATGGGTTTGAATTTTCCTACCCCCAGGGAGTCCTTATCTTAGTCATAGACCAGGACAAGGTCACCTTCAGAAAAAACCCAAGGATGAATGGACCTATCATACTGACACTTGACCTTATGTTTGTGAGCCTCATTCGCTAGAGCCGCATCATGCTGGTTCTCATTGAGCTACTCAAGGTATACTAATCGTTCTTCAAGTGAGGAAGTGCCTGGGAATAATTGTACTGCCAACTTTAGAGGCAGGATCTGACATTCGATGGGAAAGATGGCCTCCAGCCCATAAATGAGTTGAAAAGGTGAGAAATCAGTTGCAGTCTTAACAGATGGTTGGTAAGCCCATAATGCCAAGTACAACATCAATTGCCAATTTGACTTGGCTGAGTTGATAGTTCGTTGTAGAATGGTTTTAAGAGTTTTGTTTACAACTTCCACCTGCCTATTTGCTTGGGGGTAGTAGGGTGATGAATTTTCTTGCAGTAACCCAAGATTTGATGTTAACTCGATCATCATCTGGTTCTGAAAGTGACTGCCATGGTTAGTGACAATATCCCTCGAGACGTCGAACCTTGATATTATCTGATTGAATAAAAAGAGAGTTGCAGTCTCTCCATCATCTTTAAACGTTGGCATAACTTCGATCCACTTTTTGAAGTAGTCTATAGCTATGATGATATAGTGGTGCCCCATTGTTGAAGGAAGGTTGCAAGTAGTGTAATCAATCCCCCACTTGGTGAAGGGACCAACGATGATGACAGGAAACATGGGAGCAGGATGTTCCCTCATCTTTCAAGAGAAGATTTGGCACGGATGGCATTTCTTGACCGATTCGATACAATCTTTGATAAGTGTCAGCCAGAAGTAACTTGCTCACAGAATCTTTTGGGTTGTTTCCAAACTAGACAAATGACAACCACAAGCTCCATTATGGAAATCGTTAAGCATGATAACTGCTTCCTCATGAGTGAGACATCGGCGTAGGATGCAGTCTACACCTCTCTGATACAATGTATCATCGATTATGAGATAATTCTTAGCTTGATGGCATATGCGTCGATGCTCATCATGAGAAGTAGTGTTGGGGCACTTCAAAGTCTGGAGATAGATAAGTATATCTCCATACTAGGGATCTAAAGATGTGATAAAAAACATATGTCCCTGGATAGGCGATTCTTCAAGCGTAACGTCACCTAACTCAACCGGAAGTTCCAAAATAAGTTTTGCAAAGACCAGTGACTTTTTGGACTTTGGTGAAATGAAGTCTAAGTCAAACTCTTGGAGGATGACTATCGATCTACTGATTTTTCCGCCTATTACTCGTCGTGTCAACATATACTGGAATGGATTAACGACAGCAATGACTGTGGTCTTGCGAAACAAAACATAATGACGGAACAGTTGAACAACATGAACTACTGCCAATGCAAGTTTTTCGATGTGAGAATAATTAAGTTTCAGTCCTACGAGGCCTCGGCTCAGGTAATATAACACGTATTCGGAGAACAATTCATCTTCCTGAACTAAAACCATGCCAATGGTTGATTATGCTACAGCCAGATATAATAAGAAATCTTTGTTATAGTTAGGTGGCCAGAGCAGAGGGGCAGTTGTGAGGGCATGCTTCAATGTGTCAAAAGAGATTTGAGCCGCATCATCCGAGTAAAAGGGAATGGATTTCTTCAGTAAGCGCATAAATCCCTTGGTGATTTCGGCATAGTTGGCGATGAAGCATCGTAAAAAGTTTGCCTTGCCTTGTAGACTCTGAAGTTGAAGGATTGTGCGTGGGGGGGGAAACTGAATTATTGCCTCAACCTTGAGAGGATTGACCATGATCCCTATTTTTGACACTATGAAACCTAACAATCGTCCTGAAATTACGCAGAAGTTGTACTTGTTTGGATTCAGGCGAATCTGAAAGTAGTGACAACATTCGAAGATAAGTCGAAGGTGTGTGGGATGATCCATTCTCTTGCAAGATTGAGATGCTAAATCATCTAAATAGACCTCGACTATGTGCTTGAGGTCATGGAAAGAAAAAGACATGGCCCGCTGAAAGGTGGCTCCAACATTTTTGAGACCAAAAGGAATCTTATGATATGCAAATGTACCCGGTAGACAGATGAACGTCATTTTTTTTTGGTCTTCGGGTTTGATTTGTATTTGATTATATCCCGAAAAACCGTCCATGAAAGAAAAGGCTTCGCAACCTGCACATTCATCAATGATTTGGTCGATGAAAGGTGTGGGAAAATTATCTTTGGGACAGGCCTTGTTCAAATCATGGAAGTTAGTACATACATGAATCGTGCCTTGTTTTTTATTGACTGGCACGGGGTTTGACACCCATTGAGTCAAATGGATAGGATAGATAAACCCATATTTTAGCAATTTCTCAACCTCAACCTTAATGGTTGCTTCTTTCTTAGGATTAACTGGACGAAGCTTCTGTCAAACTGGCTTGGCATCAGGATACGTTGTGATTTCATGTTCAACTATTTTTGGATCGATACCTGACATTTCCTCGTAAGACCAGGCGAAAATGTCGCAGAATTATTTAAAAAGATCTGTGTAGATTTGAATCTCTTTGGGGGAGCAATAAGCTCCGATGAAGACATTCTCCATGACGCCAGGGTTTCGGGAGATATTGATCGGTAAGGTTTCAACGATAGTTTCCATATTACCCCCAGCATAAACCTCATGTGTAGCTAATGGATTAATAGGACAAGACTGATCTCCTATCATAGTCACAGTGAATAGGCATGAGTGAGAAAACCTTGAGCCCAAATAGGCTCTAGAAGTGGATCGAACTCTTGTGTAGGAGCTATATTAGTATGGGATGAAGTTTGCTAGACTAAAGAGTACACTACTTCAGCTGCGGACAAGGGCATGGACATGCCCAGGTGCCCTGTCCCATCCATTGTAGCTGATGGGAAAGGAAGTATGCACAGATCGTCGAAGTAAGCCTTGTGGAACGAAGAAACTTGAAAAATCTCAACCTTATGGTGATTGGATATAAACTTGATATTGCCTTGAGGGGGTGGGTAATCGAAGGTACCCATCAAATATGGGCACAAACCAACCCCTACGTTGACGACACATGGTTGAGGATTATCAATCATCGGGACCGCGGATGCCCCCAATGTAGGGTCAGGTCTGGAGAAGGACAATTGATCGATGGTCACTATCCGGTCCTCATGTGGAAACAACAAGACCCGAAAAATTGTAGCAACCACATCTTTCATGGCATAAGTCCAACTCCTTCCTAACAAGAGGTTATAGTCGAGGGGAGCATCAACTACCTCTACTTCGACACACATGGTCTTCCCTCCTAACTGCATGGGGAAAGAAGGAACGATACCATGTGGTCAGAACGAATGATTGTCGAAAGTAGTGAGGAGAGTAGGTGACAGAGACAAAATGAGTTGTCCAATATCCTTCCAACATGCCAATGACATAACGCATGTCGAGGAACCCTCATCAACCACTGTGCGAAAGATATTCTGAGTAAAAATTTTCGTGGGATAAGACACTACTATCTGAAACACTACGTGGTAAGGTAGACAAGGTTTTAATTAAGTTGTATCTAGCATGATTGTACCCTGATTACAAGTCTCAGTATATCCTAAAGAGGTTAACAAGGATTTCCTTTGGGAAGGGCAGCTTTGGAGGACCTCCAAAGTAGACATCGCACAAGGGGTTTGTGATAAATCTTTCACCATAGAGTAGTTCTGGGAGGCCCTTGCATTTGGGTTAAGAGAATCTTTTTTGAATGCACATTTGGGAATGCATGTCATTGTTTCACCCAACATCTTCTCAATCTGTAGAGGAAGAGATGGGATTTCAACTTCTTTACCCTTCTCAGAAGTGCTTGGTTTACTATAGTCATGCACTCTAGTCGATATAAAAGCATCACCCCTCACCATATATACGTTCATGGATGCGAGGTTGTTCATAGGTAGAGAGGGGTCTTGGATGCCCCCTTTCGTGCTTGCAAAGGCTTGGGTTAGATTTTTCTCATGTTGAAATGGATTGGTCAACACATGTTGTTGTTGTTGTGTTACAAACTTTTGGGCTTCTGCAAGCCAAAGACATAGATGGGTCGGGTGGTCTTCCGTGCACAAGTTGCATGGATACCTTGCCTTCCGTTTCTCAGTGTTGTCCCCGCCAAAATTATTGGTAGGTTTTTTATCCCCCTTACCCTTCTTTCGTTGTTTTTTCTTTCCTTCAGGCTGCTGGGTGGCCTTTGGGTTAGTCGATTGTACTATGTGTACCTCAGACATTTTGGTAGGGGGAGCAACCAAAGTAGTAGTTTGTATGGTCATTGTGTGTTGTATAGATAACTGCTACAACTGCTTCGTCAATTGCTCAATGGGATTTGTTTGTATTGAACCAATAATAACATCGACATGTGGGCTAGCTCTCCGTCTAGTTTTATCCAGTATTGAGCGTGGCGCATCTGGCAAGATGTTTTATAATAAACCGGACTGAGAATAGATGAGCTCAAATTATTGAGCTCTCATGATAGAATCTTCTTCGAAGAATACTCTCGGCGTTGCAACATCTTTGGATAATTGTGGGACCAAAGACTTAAGGAACCACTCAAGTAGGAATGCCTGTGGGACTGGAACCTTAATTAAACTCTTCCGACATCTCCATTCTTGGATGTGATCAGAGATATGGTTTGTTTTCATCTTTTCAAAATTGGCCAGCAGCTCTATGCCAATGTCGTATCTCACAGGTAACTGGAAATGGTTTAGGAAAGCCATCGCCAGTTTGTCGAAGGAAGAGTATGTTGAGTGGTCGATCTCAATGTACCATTTTGTGGCACTCCCAATGAGAGTACATTGAAACAATCGCAACTATACGGAGTCATCTTTCAATGAGTTAGATGAGCACCAAAGGTGGAAGGTAGTCACATGATCTTCTGGATCTTCGTTAGTCTTGGCTTCGAACTTTGAAATGTCCGAAGGCAACTTCGTCGGCAAAGGAGGCCAACATGGATCGTGACAAATAGGGTCATTCAAAAACATTGTCAAATCTGGCAAGTGCAAAGTCACTAGGAAGGGTAGTTTGGGTTGTTGGTGATAACCTGGGAAAAAGGGGCCTGGAGTTTGACTAGCACCAGGTTGCCAGGAAAAGTTTGGCTGCTGGCCCAGATTCTGGTAGAAACCATGGCCCTGGCCAGCGTATGGATTTTGCGTATGTGGGGACATCGTCGGCTGATTTCCAAAATAGGACATAGATGGTTGGGCGTGCATTACATTCAAAGGAATTTGGGAAGGGTTGCCCCATATCGGTCCTAGGGGGATAGGAATAGTAGTTTATCTGGGGTTCCATTGATTGTGAAAAGAATTACCCCAGATCAACATTCCGAATGAGGGAACAGATCCCTGCCAAAAATTCCAAGGCCCTGATGTGGAAGAAGTTCCTAGGTTTTCCCCCTGTGTAGGAATAGTACCCTACATAGGAATAGATTGTCCAAAATTGGGATTTCCCCTAGTCAAGAAGGTAGTTGACGAGAAGGCGTTGTTACCAAAAATTCTAGTCAAAGAAAACGGTGTCGAACCTACCGAAATGTTATGCGAAGGTGTTCCTTGACTCCTCGCTCCAAATAAACTATGGTGTGTAGGTTGCCCAACAGATTGTTGATGCGAGCCACCGAGTGAAGGGGATGAAGGAGGGATATGACCTCCTCCGTAAGGGAAAGCATTAAAAGGAGTAGGAGTGCCCCCCATGTGACCTTGCAGAGGAGCGCTAGAGCTCTCTGCCCCCAGACCTGAAGTCTGTAAAGTGGAGTAGTAAAATACAAGACTTGTACCCGAACTAGGCATCTCGTATGAGAATGGAGGGCCTGTCGCACTTGGTGTAAAAGGGGTTGTGGCCACCTCCAAAGATGGGATCAGACCACTGTGTGATGTAGATGCGGTCCAGACCATGGTGGCTCAGACCAGTGATGGTGGGTTAGGAGGTGGAAATTCTCCTGTGGTGACAATCATAGTGGGAACTGAAGAGTTCCCAGAAGGAGTAACAACATTTTTTTCGATTCTTGTGTGTGACACTGTCTGGCACTCATAAGGATGAATCAGGACGATGGTGGGTGTCGAAATATCAGTGGTGGAGGTTTCAACTAGACCCAAAGCTTGTGCTCCAAGGTCTAAAACGGTTGATTCCTCTAGATGTTGGTCGAGTACAATTTCTTGTGACCCGATCACTTCAAAAGACCCTTGTTGGTATAGCTTTCTCCTTAGTGGTGGCAAGGGTGGCTCCAGTGTAAACGGTGGTAGGCCAAGAATCCTTCATGACTAGCGGAGCTCGTGATCCTCCACTGTGTGAGAGGATCAAAGACACTCTAAGGTAGTCTAAACGTTCAAAAGTAACACACACTAAAAAAGTCCCTAGAAGATAAGATAGGCAAACACTAAATTAATTGGAAGAACAGTTACAATAACCAACACTAGAGAAACTTACCGATGCAAGTGCAACTTGAAAACGGAAGCACCCTCTGGGTATAGTCTGCAAAGCATGGCCCAATGTCTATCCTAGGTACCATGGTATACCCCTGTAGTCACCTGTGTATGTCCCTAAAAAGAATAGGGAACTAGGTTGCCAGCGCGCGAATAGTCACCAGGCGGGTATAGTTGAAAGTTGGGTAGACCACAATGAGCAGGGTATCAAGCCCGAAACCTATAAAGGGTATAAAAAGAAAGTGGTCCATAAGACAACTGAGGACCTTGAACAGATTCGAGACCCACAAAGCCCTGTGGAAAATGCAATCGACGGAATCCCAAAACAAGCCCTCTATATGTGTTCTCCACTACGATTGGTCCAGCTTTGGAGGGGTTATCTCCACTACCTTTCCACATGTGACCTCATGTTTATCCTCAGTGTTAGAGGGGGGTCCCAAATAAATTTCATCATACTGGACTTAGACACTCCCTAACTCAAACTCCAATGTTTGATTTTATATGGCCTTGAAGAGTTTCCTCTCCAACCTAATCCAAGGCCCTAATCCTGAACTAGTTGGTTAACCTTACAAACATAAAAGTCTAATAAATTTTAGATTTAGTGTTAATTTTATGGCTTTGTCTTATGTCTATTGGTATGAAATTGAAAGTGATGATGTGTAAAAAACGAAAGTAAAAAAGATGGAAACAAAAAACTTTTACTTAATGCAAAATTTCAACAACTTTTCAATATATATATATATATATATATATATATATATATTTAATTTTCTAAGATTTTGGACAACAAACTCAAAAGGAATTTCACTCGACTATGAGCTACTTATGATCTAAGTAAACTGCAAAAACTCATGAAATATATGACTTTCCCCTGGCTAATAATGCAGAATCACACTCTTCAACCAAACAAGAAAATGAAAGAGATTTTTTATTTATTTAAATGTTGATAAAGAAAAAAAAGCAAAAATATCAAAATGTAAAAACCAAGAAAAACAATTATGGCCTAATCGCAGATCGCAAAAAATCACTTCAACAAATCACACACTAGCAACTTTAAAAAAAATAAAAATGACTCTCACACTTGTCTAAAAACCCTAAAAAAAATTCTTTTTTATGACAACTTTTTAAATGAGAAAAAGAAAGCTAAGGGTAAGATTAATCCTAAGCTACTAGCTGCTAAGACAGAGATTCAAACACCTGATAGGTATAACTCTCATAAAGGGAAAGGATGACTGCCTTACCCCGAACAAAAACTATCCTGCCCAAGCACGCTACTGATAATCCAACAACAAGCATGCGAACGCGGGCTGTATAGATCCAGAGTGCGTGTACACGTGGGCTGACCTTGTACAGGCCGTGTGTATCTCTAAAATCTAAGAAAAAAATAAAAATAGACAATCCAAACTAGGAAGAGGCCACTGATATTGATAACCAGGGTCTCCTGAAGGCTTGGACACTCTTTTAAACAAAAAAAGCAAGCATTGTAAGGAAAAAAAATTGTAAAACAAACCAATCTAAGACCAGACTGCAAACAACCAAGACTTAGAAAGAATTCCAAAAAACCCCTGAGAATCACTGATTCTGACAAGGAGGAGGATGACTGCCTCCAAAATTTTATGGAATCTACATGCTATTGCTACTTCTTCAGCTAGCGTTCGCACATAGGCTATAAGAGAGTAGGGCATGGGTACATGCATGCATACCTTATGCAGGCCACGTGTACCTCTGTGGGTCCCGACAAATACAGTCAAACAAATAACAGAGAAAGTTTGTATGGTAAACCAGACTCTCTACTAGCTCAGACTTTGTAGAAACTAAAAAAAAAGGCAAGAAAACTAGTCTTTTAAACTACCCAAAAACAAATAAAATTCCTAGGAACCCTAGAGACTTCCCCAGTATGGTCGCCAATTTTGTTGTGAGGGAAATCTCCTTATGGACTAGCAAATAGGGTTATACTTTGCATGCAGATATGACCAAGAGAAAATCTACTTTCTACCTTCATCCCCAGACTTAAATCCCATTTCTTTCAGTAAATACATGTCTAGATCAACCTACCTTGTTCCAGGCATTTGATGTCGATCCTCTTTCGCACTTGATCACTTGTTCACATTTCTCCTTCCAAAGCTAACCTGCATACAAGACAAGCAACAACTACACATGCATCTTACCTATAGACTAACGGGTTAGGGATTCAAACGTGTACTTAACAAACTATGAATAACTCATGAATTGGGATGGGAAAAGCATTTTCTTTATTACTTTGAATGAGTCAAATTAAAAAAATTCGAGACCAACCACTGCTCCACGAACCTGATCCTGGGCTCCTCTTAAACTGTCCTCCAACTTCTTTTCTTAGTATCTCTTCTTCCACAAGGATGGCTAAAGGGTTGGGATAATAGGAATATGCAATTGGGCAGAGTTTCTTTACTCTATTTCTTCCTCTCCAAATGGGACCCCTAGCCCTTCTTTTATAGGTAGGAAGAAGCTAGGTATTTGGATGAACCCTCAGCCATGCATGGCTGGGAGTTTCAGTTAACTCACCCAAAGCTCTGTGTTCCATTGAAAACTTTTCTTTTTTCGTGCTTTTGTCGGTCCACATGGGCTGTTTTAGGTTAGCTAGTGTGTACATGCATGCAATAATGGAGTAGGGTGCATGGGCCCTTATAAAAGAGGTTTTTTAAAGAGTTGTTCAGTAGTGCTTTTGGCAAAGAAGGGATCTAAGATGGCCTGATGCCAGGTAAGCATGTATGGTGAAAATTAGGGTTATAACACATACCATACCATACCATTTCAATTGCATACCATACAAGGAAATGGAAAGGCAATGCATACCATTTCCATTGCCATTGCCAATGCATACCATACCATTTCCATTTCCATTGTCAATTCCAATGCATACCATACCATACCATTGCCAATTCATACTATACAATGTCAAGGCAATGCATACCATACCAATTCCATAACATACCATACCATTTCCATTTCCATTTCCAATGCCAATGCATACCATACCATTACATACCATAGAATACCATTTCCATTGCCAATGGATACCATACCATAGCATACTATTTCCACTGCCAATGGATACCATACCATAGAATACCATTGCCAATGCATAGCATACCATTTCCATTGTCATTTCCAAAGCCAAGGCATACCATACCATACCATGCCATACCATTGCCAATGCATACCATACAATGGAAAGACAATGCATACCATTTACATTGCCAATTCATATCATACCATACCATACCATTTCCAATGCATACCATACAAGGCAATGGAAAGGCAATGCAT
>JASDQU010310709.1:2302-13629 GCA_032191745.1 Picea mariana
AAAAATATCAAATTTTAAGAGTCTTTTTTATTTATTTAATGCATTATAAGAAAGTATCAAAAAGAGTTTTATTTATTTATTTATTTAATGTTATAGTAATTAAAAAATAATTTGAAAGTTTAAATATAATTTTTTTAACTTACAATGTAAGTATTTAATATTGAATGTATTATATTTACTAGAAAAAGTTTAAATAATATTAAAATCATTATATAATAAATAAAATTAAAATAATTATAATAAAAGTGAAGAATATAAATTTAAAAAATATATAAAATATAGTAATTATATTAAAAGTTTAAAAATAAAAATAAAATAATTATAGTAATTAAAAAATAATTTGAAAGTTCCCCTGGATGGGGTGCCACATCGAACACACAGGCCAAGTGGCAATGTGATGGGTAGTGCCATAAATTATGGCCACTACCTCTCATCCTCTCACCATTAAAGCTAGGTGGGCGCTCGCGTAACCATGTCCATTTGATGATTCCCCTCAAGAAAGAGAAAGGAAGGGCACTCCAGAGCATTAAGCACTCAGGTTTAATGGCTGTCACGGTCACAATCAGTCTCACCCTTATCAGCCGTTTGAATGGAAAAACAATGTATTTGCAAATCCAATTTGCAGGGTGCTGGAGCAGGGCCAATCTTTCTTTTGATGCCCCGGCCTTAGCTCAGTTCCTCCACATGCCGAGTGCGCATGGGAAGCCTCACAGAGGCGCGGCGTGGTATGCCTATGACTCTCCCAGGAAGAGGTAGAAGGCATTTGAGTGAGCGTTGGCCCTTGAATCTGCGCAGGCAACCAGGGAAACCAAGGAGCACGAGAGACACAAAACGCCACCCATGGCGTATGTGGAGGAGATGGCTCCAGACGAATCCATCCAGAACTGTCTGGAACACCTAATTTTCACCATTCCGGACAATTGGAATCCCCCCACGGCTTTTGGAAACGAGATTAAGCTTCCAGATCCTGGAACCTCTCACATCCGTAAGGAAGAAGAACAGGCAGAGTACTTCACCACTTGCTACGTTCAGAAAGAAGTGTCGAGTGGAGGAGAAGAAATGGCAAGCCCAACACGCGGACCACCCCCAGAGACAACAACTCAATACTATAATCAGCCAGCAGACCGGCTTAACAAAGCCATAGCAGACACAGAGGGAACCCATGCTCAAGGGCCAAATCCCTTCTCAACTATTCAAGAGGATTGGGAGGACCAGCCTCCCTACCACGATATGAGTTATCTCAAGCTCCTCTTTGAAACTCGCAGTATGGTGGATGACCAGATATTTCGAGCCATTCAAATCGGCCACCGCCTAGACATGATGTATGCAACACACTCTAGAGCGTCTCCATGACTACAGTGTTCTACCTGCGTGCAAGCCTACGCGATTCCAGCAGGATGGCGAAAGAAAGATGATGATGGCGACTCGCCTGGTCAAAAGGTCACATGAATGTTTCTAATTTGCATTTTCTCCTAGTAGTAGATATTAGATATGTCTGTAATGAGGTTGTTAGACACTGGACTGAATGCATTCAGGCTGTCCGTCTTGGTTTCCTTCGGGCAAGATGACAACTTGGCAAATTTTTGCTTGTTTGAAGACAGATAGCAACTTCAAGTCAGCTGTCTTGATTTCCTCTTAATAGGCGGGAGAGTAGGCGGGAGTATCAAACTTTGCAAATTTGCACTAATAATATAAACAAGATCCTCCCTTTTTTACTTAAAAAAAAAATAATAATTTGAAAATTTAAATATAATTTTTTTAAGTTACAATGTAAGTATTTAACATTGAATGTTTTATATCTACTAAAAAAAGTTTAAATAATATTAAAATAATTATATAATAAATAAAATTAAAATAATTATAATAAAAGTGAAGAATATAAATTTAAAAAATATATAAAATGAATATATAAGCATAAAGTGTAATTAAAAAATTTGAAGAAAATAGAAACAAAATAAAAGTATTGAAAAAATAGAAAAATAAAAATAAGAAAATGAAATCAGAAAAAGTAAAAAAATAAAGAAAATAATAAAATAATAAAAATTTTGAAAAAAAATAACAATAAATATTTAAACAAGCATATTTACAAATAGTAATCTAGTCCCTTAATATTAATATTGTATTGGGAATTCTAATTCTTTGAAATTTTGAGGAAAATTTGTAAATCTTCAAATTTTATAGTCCCTTAATATTAATATTGCATTGCGAATTCTAATTATTTGAAATTTTGGGGAAAAACTCTAAATCTTCGAGCATTTGCAAATTGAAATTATGAAATCTTAAAAAAAAATTGCACTTTAATGATAATTTTATTGTTTTGATGGGGTGAATAATATAATTGAAATATATAAAAAATAAATTAAAAAATAATTTATAATAATTAGGTAATTTTATTGATTTTAGTAATGATATAACAAACAACAATAGGTTTCAATGATAATTCAGCTAAAATTATTTAGAAAAAAAATAGATGAAAATCAATAAGGTGGATTGCTTTCAATGGATGGACTCATTTAAGTAGAAAAATATTGCAAATTATCAATTAAAATATCTTTAATAGTAACATAGTACACACAAATTTCAAAATACATATTATGATGTTGAAAAAACATTCTTGTGATTCGTGATTATTATTTGCACATTAAAACCATTATGATATTAAGATATATAAAATGCATTGATATTTGTACAATCCATTAAAACCAAAATCATCCTAAAAAAAAAAATAGAATTGTGAGGAACATATATGAGAGTGGAGAAAAAACTTATTAATAATGGAAATCAAGATAGACAAGTTATGACATTTGTTGTAATGAGTTAAAGGTTTGGATGGTCTTTGAAAACAACTTCATTTTTCATTGATCTGTATGAAAAGAAGTGGAAGCAAGAATGAGTAAAAGAAAAGTTAAAAAGAAGTGAAAGTAAGAATGGGTAAAACAAAAGTAAAAAAGAAGTGGAAGCAAGAATGGGTATAAAAAAATTTAAAAGGAAGTGGAAGCAAGAATGGGTAAAAGAAAAGTAAAAAGGAAGTGGAAGGAAGAATGTGTAAAAGAAAAGTGAAAAGGAAATGGAAGCAAAAATGAGTAAAAGAAAAATTAAAAAAACAAAACAAATTGACATTAGTCATTATTTAATCTATTATATGCATCTTATTATTTTTTTACTATTCACCTTAATCTTTATGCACTTTTTGAAGTGGCATTTTTTATAGTACTTTAGAGTGTATAAATGATACTTACTAAATTTGAAACTATCAAATTCATTTAAAACATATATAATGATTCTCATATAAAATATTGACATGATTGCATATAAATAGAATGTTCAATCATAAATTCATCTTAACCTAAAATCTATCAATCACTAAGAGAGATCAAATCCCTTACAATGCAAATTTTTCATGAGGCTTTTCTTTTTAAAATGAATTTGCAAATTAAAAAAAAATTACAATGTTTTCCTCTACCCATAACATTTTGTGTGTTGGGAGAAAGAACCTAGAATTCGGAATATACATGAATGCTTCATCCCAATGGGAAGTTTATGCTTAGTCATAAAACGCATTTTTACAAAATTAAGGGCCCATGGCAGAGTTGTTCTAGTGGAAGGGAGTAATCTTGTAAATCTAAGAAGGTTACCTATCCTGTATGATTTGTCCCGCATTAACTGCGAATTCTATAGATTGTTGTCCAATACAAGTTTGGCTATGAAGATGAATTATGGTTGATTTATGACTTATCCCGTATTAAATATGAAGTTCATTGATTGTTTCCCATTGTAAGTTTGGCTATTGAGATGAATTGTGGTTGATTTTGTGGAAGATCAATGGATTAAATAATGTATGTACCCGTCGATCTAAATCCCAACGACGTTACCTATTGAAAGGTGGACTTTAAATTGTATTGCTATAGTTAATGATTAGAGAGCCAAACGCAAGTACAGACTCTACGAGAGCTATAGTTTTGCATATAGTTAATGTTCAGAGAGCCAAATGCTCAAATATAGGTTTTACGACGATTAACAATGTTCATGTAACTTAATTATGTCGAAAGGCGTACATCTATTGACAATGGGCACAATTAATGATCTTTTAACCTTATTTAACCTTAAACCCTAATCTGATGGTTATGCATTGAATATGCTGGCATATTTTTAGTCGTCCTCCAAAATCAATGGATCAAATTTATTGTTCATAACTTTCTTGCATTTATCAAGGCATCCATTAACATGGTTACTTTTTAACATTTACCTAATCACATTAAAAAATTACTGTAAGGATATGTAATTGCCACATTCCATTTATCAACCTAATACAGCCGAACGGATTACCACAAACATTTCTCAGCCGTTACCTTTCGACATTCTCAACCGCGACTTAGCAGCTGTGCTAGTTTCTTATTGCAATTCGTTATCCATGGTTGGAATGTGAAGGGATAGTGTAGATTTACCCAAGTCTAGAATGAGAATGGAAGGTTTCTTGGAGAAGAGTCGAAGTCTCAATTGGCTTCGGTGTCACAAGAATATTGGACTATAAATGATATGTCACGAATCGCTACTTCTAGTAGAGGATTTATCACTGTCGAACATGGAACTACACATACGGAAAGGTCACATATGCCAAAGCGTAATAAATCCCACAAGAAGAGTGCCTTTAAAGAACCCCATCTCTCTAGAGCATACCTTCAACTCAAGGTTCATATTTGTTTGACAGGCCGCGACCTTTCAGCGGTACGATTAAAAAGTCTCGATCTTTGAAGCTATAATAACTCATAGGAAACCCAAAGATTTTTCCATAGTTATCCGGGAACCTCAAAGGCTATGACGATACACGATGATAGAATTGACAAAACAATAGACCGCGCGGTCAAGACAGGAAACTCCATGGACAAAATAAGGGACTGCGCGCAGACAAGACACTGGACTGCGCGGACGAAACAAGAAACAATGTAGAGTAGACAGATTGCATAAGATGAAAACAGGAATGTGCATAGCGTCATTCATTTAGGGAAAACGATGAGCATATAAGTTGTATGAAATACAACGAAATCAAGAAGGAATCCTAACCGTGTGGACAAGTGTCCACAACATTGGGCAGTGTACACATGGTGGAGTTTAACAACTAACACTCTTTTTTAAACTCAACAGTTACATAATGCGTAAGTGTTGTCTTTGAAAATAAAAAATGGTTTTTCCCAATGGTTTTTTAAACATGTCTGCAAGCTGATCTCGTGAGCCACAAAATTGAAAAGCGATTTCACCATTATTCACTAGCTCGCGTATGAAGTGATAGCGAGTGTCAATGTGCTTGTTTTTCTTATGAAAAACATGGATTTTTGATAAAGCAATTGCTGAAATATTGTCACAAAAGATAGGAGTTGGCTCATTTTCTGTATGTGACATGTCATTCAATAGTCTTTGCATCCACACAACTTGACATGAAGCTGAGGTAGCAACGACGTACTCTTCCTCTGCCGAAGATATTGAGACAATGGGTTGCTTCTTCAATGCCCAAGAAATCATATTCGTGCCCAGGTGAAAAACATACCTTGAAGTGTTTTTTCGGTCATCTAGGTTGCCTGCAAAATTACTATCAATGTAACAAGAAATATGATTATCTTTAGACTGAGTGTACCATAAACCAAAATTGAGAGTGCCAACAACATCTCTCAGAATCCTTTTGGCCATTTTCAAGTGAGAATCTTTCAGAGATTCCATGAACTTGGAAACAAAGTTGGATGCATACATAATATCAGGGCTAGTTGCTGTGAGATACAATAGGCTACCTACTAAACTTTTGTACAAGGTCGAATCCACTGTAGGGCCTTCATCTTGCTTGCTCAATTTTATGCCTAGGCATACAGGAGTTTCTGCTAGATTGCAATCTTCCTTGCAGAATATTTTGATGATGTCTGCTGCATACTTTTGCTGACAAACAAAAAACCCTTTGCTTGATTGGTCAACCTCAATCCCCAAAAAATATTTCATTATGCCAACATATGTCATCTCAAACTCAGATTGCATGGCATGTTTAAAAATGGATAACTCAATATTTCCAGTATATATCATGTCATCAACATATCGAAAGGAAATCAAAATTTACCTTGTTGATCTGTTTTGATGTATAGAGTTGGTTCATTTTGCCTTCTGCTGAAACGAAGCCACTCTTGATCAGGTAAGTATCAATTTTGTTGTACTAAGCTCTTGGAGCTTTCTTTAAGCCATACAATGAATTCTTCAATAGATACACTTTGGTTGGCTACTCTTTGACTTCAAATCTAGGTGGTTGATCCACATATACCTCTTTTTATAAGACACCATTCAAGAAGGCATACTTGACATCGATCCGATATACTTGTCATTTGTGTTGATCTGTTATGGCTAAGAGGGTCCTTACAATGTCCAACCTTTCTACTAGAGCAAATGTTTCACCATAATCAATACTTGGTTGTTGTGAGAATCCTTTGGCGACAAGTCTTGCTTTATGTTTTTCAATCTGTCACTTTTCATTTAGTTTAATCTTGTAAACCCACTTGACACCAATAGTTGTCTTATGTTTGGGTAGATCAACAAGATCCCATGTCTTGTTCTTCTCAATAGAGTCAATCTCTTGATTCATGGCTTGAACCCAATCTGGCTCTTCAGTTTCCTCTTTAAAATATGTACATTGGCATGCCATTAATGAAAAAATATTGTGTTGATTAATATCATCCAACTGCTAGTGAATTTCTCTCAACCTTCGAGTTCGTTGAATTTGGATTTCAGAGGATGTTTTTTTTCTTGAAGAAACGCTATCCTGAGAACTTTTAGGTGTACATGCAATCTTGGAAGGACATGTTGATGTGTTTGTTGTCCTAAATTTTATGTGTGTTCAGGAAGTGGAAGCAATGGATTTTCACTGTCCATAGGGCGATTTTCAGAGTCACCTGAGAACTGATTTTCAAGAAATTTGACATCTCTATTGAGAATGAGTTTCTTTGAAATTGGATTCTAGAGTCTTTAGGCTTTGGATGTGTCACTGTAGCCCAAAAAAATGAATTTCTCACTTCGATCATCAAGTTTTGTCCTCAATTCAGAAGGTATGTGAACGAATCCAATGCATCCAAAGGTCCTAAGATGAGAAACATTAAGTTTTTTCCCACTCCATGATTCTTGAGTAACCTCCATCTTGACACTATGGTTCAAGATCTATTCAGGAGATAAACTGAACATGCTACAACTTCAACGCAAAATAAATTTCACAGACATTTCTCTTTGATAAGGCTCCTTACCATGTTCATTATAGACCGGTTTTTCCTTTCATCCACTCCATTTTTTGTGGAGTATACCTAGTTGTGGTTCGCATGATTATGCCTTGTGCTTTACACAAATTTGCAAATTCTTTTGAACAATATTCCCCTCCTCCATTTGACCTGAGTATCTTTACATATTTCCCATTCTATTTTTCAGCATCAACCTTGAACTCCTTGAACTTTCCAAAGGTTTCAGACTTGTGCCTGAGGAAATGTAGCCATATTTTCCTGCTAAAATCATCAATAAACGTTAGAAAATAAAATATACCACCTATTTACTTTGTTTGCATTGGTCCACATAGGTCAATGTGAACCATATCTAAGTGTTGTTTGGCTTGAGTGGAGGACTTTGCAAAGCTAGTTCTCTTATGTTTTCCAAGAATGCAAGACTCACATGGATGATTTTTCTCTTTGAAGATAGGTAGAATTTTGACCATGGAGTGCTTCTACAGGAGTCTTAGACTCTAAAAGGGTAGATGTCCAAATATTGAATGCCAAATCATAGTTTCATTGGGGGTGGATGAACTTTGGGCATATGATTGGGTCATATATTCTAAGAGTTAGGGGAAACATTCTATTCCTATTCGTGTGGATTTCATAAATCAATCTTTTGTTGGGAGGTTTTTCATATATCCTACATGATGCTCCTTCAAAGAGTACCTTATAGCCATGCTCAACTAGTTGTCCTACACTTAGCAGATTATGTTTTAGATATGGAACGTGATAGACATGTATGTCTTTCTTTACATCTTGTTTAGTGAGAATAGGTACAGTTCATTTTCCTTGAAATTTGAATAAAGAGTCATCTCCAAGTGTAATATCAGATGAGATAGAAGAATCCATGCAAAAAAGTAAATCTTTATTACATGTCATGTGATTGATGCATCCAATGTCTAGCAACTAGAGATCCTTGTGTTGTTCTTCAGCCTCGTGACATGAGAGAAAAATCCCATCTAAGGTTTCTCCTTCATGATTTGAGACATGTGGTCTTCCTGAGTGTTGATATGCTTGATTCTTCCTGCATTCAGATTCATAGTGCCCATACATTTTGTAGAAATAACATTGTATGCTTTCTTTGTCATTAGATATCCTCTCTCTTCCTCTTTGAGGCTGGAAATTTTGATTTTGATTTTGATGTGTGTGACCTTCACCTAAGTGATGGTTGCTTGGACTTCTCCCTCTTCCTCTGTGACCTCTGCCTCTGTCTCTCCCTCTACTGAATGGGAATTTTTCTTGAAGGCATTGGCTATTGACTCATCTTCTAGATTTAGTTTGGTATCATGTGACAACAAAAAGCCCATTAGTTCATCTATTTAAAATTTTGACATATCCTTGGATTCAAGGATGGCTATATCAACCATCTCAAATTTCTTTGGAAGACTTCTGAGGACTTTCCGAATAATCATTTGATCTAGGATGGCTTCACCAGTCAACCTGATCTGGTTCACAATTCCCATGACTCCGGTCATAAATTGATCAACATTTTCAGACTCTATCATTTTTAAGGTCTCAAAATGTGTCCTCAAGGTCTGCACCTTAACTGTTTTGACCTTGTCATTTCCCTAGTAGGATATTCTTAGGATGTCCCAAGCATGTTTTGAGGTAACAACACCTGTGATTTTTGAGAAAATGGAGTCATCTACAGAGATCTGAATCTAGAACTTGGCCTTATTCTCTCTTTTCCTTTATTATGCCTGGGCATTTCTCTGTTGATTGGTCATGGAAACTAGATCTGTTGAATCTAGTTCCATATAGCCATGATCCACTGGATTCTAACACTCCTGTGCTTGTAAGAAAGATCTCATTTTGAGAGACTAAAATTCATAGTTCTTCCCAAGAAGAATTGGCCCTTGTGCTGGCCCTAAATTGTTAGAGGTGGCCATTTTTTGTAAAAAACAATTTAGAGCAGAAAAAAAAACTTTTAGTAATTTCGTGCCCTTCCTCAAGGATAAAAAAATCACCACTGATTGAAAAAAACATGGGTTAATTTACAGTAATAAAAAAATACCTAGGGTATTGCGCACGAAAACAAAACTTTTGATAGCAACCACAAAAAATCTGAAAATATTTTGCATAAAAAAATATCAAACCTCTTGAACATTGAGACCAAGATTTTGAAGTCGACCTTTATGTGCGCATATCACCTTATTTTCTCTTTGATATTTTCTCTAACTAAAAATCCACGAGTTTGATGGGATCCAATCCCTTTGGCAAATTTTTGATCCCTTTGGTTTGTAAATCGTGCTACTCGTGGGCAAATTGTGCCACACATAACCTCGAATAGCTCTGGAAACTAATAGAATCTCCTCGAATCTAGAAGATTGTGTGATCTCCTCAGATATGGAGTGTGCACAATTTTTCACTCTACGCGCTAGCCAATTGAGTGTCACGTGGGCTAGGAATACTTATACTCTGCGGGATCTCCCTCAACAAGATTTGGAATGTGCAACGAACCCCATTGGGTGCTCTTTCACTGCACTGTGCAAGACTCTTTCAAAACCAGAGTGGAAGGTCCATGCTCTTCCTCCTGGGATCAGACTGCTCTCTGGGAACTATGGAGATGCTCACTTCCCTAGCTCTGATACCATGACAAAATAATAGACTTTGCGGTCAAGATAAGAAACTGCACAGACAAAATAATGGACTGTGCGTAGACAAAACAGTGGATTGTGCAGACGAAAAAAGAAACAACGTAGAGTATATAGATTGCATAAGATGAAAACATGAATGTGCATAGCACCATTCATTTAGGGAAAACAATGAGCATATAAGTTGTAGGAAATATAACGAAATCAAGAAAATCAAGAAGGAACCCTAACGGTGTGGACAATTGTCTAGAACATTTTGCAGTGTACGCACACAGTGGAGTTTAACAACTAACAAGAATGAAAGAGGTGATCTTCAGGCCTATCTATGAGTCATTGGTCAAATCATGATTGATTTGTTTTCTTCTATGAGTACGATGCTTCTGGACTATACCTTCCATCAACGAGTGTATTTTCCTAATATTGAGTATAGCACACATGATCAACATATGACTCGATTCATAAAAAATTAAGAGAATCATCGGGCTACCTATGGAGGGATGAGAAGTTGTGGAAAAATTCCAATCGGTGGTAGCATAGGGATCAAAAGAAGATTCAAATATAAAAAACATAGTTACCAACTTAATGAGAACTGTGACCTCAAAACGAGAACTCTAGCATAAAAAACATATTTTGTAAAACCCATATTTTTGCATAAAAAACATGAAAATCAACTCCCAAATCAAAAAGTGGTGCTACCTGTAACACCATTTTTTGTAACCTAGTCAAAATTACAACTTTTTTCAAGCATGGGCTTAAAGAATCAAATGTCTTCTCAAGCAAACTTTAAAATCAACCCCAAAATAAAAAAGTGGTGCTACCGGTATCACCATTTTTTGTAACTAGGTTAAAATTACAATTTTTTTCAAGTATGGGATTAAAGGATAAAATAGTTGCCCAAAAAAACTCTAAAATCAACCCCCAAATCAAAACGTGGTGCTATCGATAACACTAATTTTTCTGACCAGGTCAAAATTACAACTATTTTCAAGCATGGCCTTAAAACATAAAATAATTGCTTAGAAAAACCTTAAAATCAACACCTAAATAAAAACATGACGCTACCTACAGCAAAATGTTTATTCTAAACGTTAAAATTACAACTAATTATGACCTAATTCAAACTGTGGCCTTGATAACAAATCCCTACACAAATGAAAAACCCAAAATTGGATCCTAAATGGTCACTTGAAAATTTATTTACTAACTTCTTCTTTTTTTTCTTAAATTTACATTAAAAAATAAATAAAGAGAAAAGAGAAAATCCTCACAAATATATATATATATAATGAAGACAAATTACATTTAAAAAAATATATTCAAAATCTAAATTAAAAATAAATAAATAAATAAAAATAAAAACCAAAGAAAAACTAAAAAGAAATGAAAAAAATTTAAAATTTGGTAAAAAAACAATAATTTTAAACAAATTTTTATTTTTTTTTCAAAAAAAAAT
>JASDQU010310710.1:0-11813 GCA_032191745.1 Picea mariana
TGGTATTAAAGATAGCAAGGGTTCAGGAAAGGAAATACAGAAAACAATCTCTAAATAAAGGTAAATCAAGGTAGTATATTGATGATTGAAGTTTATGTTGATGACATTATTTTTGGAAGTGATGATGACAAGATGAGTAACAAATTTTTTAAAGACATGGAGAATGAATTCAAAATTCATTACTTGGTGATTTGTCTCTCTTTTTGGGACTCCACATATGTCAGTAAGATAAATGTATTTTCATCTCCTTGTCCAAGTATATCAAAGAAATGCTAAAGAAGTTTGGAATGGTAGATTGCAAGCCCGTAAGTACTCCTATGCAGACTAGTTGAAAATTGAGAAAATATGATAAATCCAGGGAAGAATATCAGAGACTCTATAGATCGGCGATTGGAAGTTTACTCTATGTGACAACATCGAGACCGAATGTGATGAAAACAATTGGATAGGTTGCAATATTTCAAGTAGCACCAAAGGAAACACATGGTATGGAAGTAAAGAGAATATTTAGATATCTCAAAGAAACAAAAGACTATGGATTATGGTATCCAAAAGGGAATGATTTATCTCTACTTGCATACACAAATGCAGATTGGGTAGGAAGTGTTGATGACAGAAGAAGTACAAGTGGATAAATCTTCTACTTGGGTGATTTTCTAGTATCCTGTTTGAGAAAGAAACAGTCTTTAGTATCATTTTCCATAACAGAAGCAGAGTATATTGCAACAACAACATGTTTTACACGGGTTATTTGGATGAAGAAAACTTTGCAGGACATACAGGTGGAATATGATGATCCTATTATGAATCCAATTATTCATTCCAAGATGAAACACATTCCGATCAAGTTTCACTTTCTACGGGAACAAGTTACAGAGAAGAACATCAAGGTAGAGTATGTTGGAACAAAAGAACATCTTGCAGATATCTTCACCAAATCGTTTTTGAGAGAGGCATGGAAACACAGAGAAGAGGCATGAAGACAGAGGGAGCCAGCATGAGCATGAATGTTTGACATTTCTAAGTGTTTCCATCAATGCCAAAGGGGGAGATTGTTGAAAGATTAATTGTTGAAACATTAATTGTTAAAATATTAGTTGTTGAAATATTGGTTTTCATTGATGTCAACCCTTGAACAAGAAGTTAACAAGTTGCATGTCAAGGTAAATAGGTTGTAAACATAAGTTAACAAGATGCATGTCAATTGCATGTTGAAGTAACTGTAAACAAAATTTAACAAGATGCATGTGAGTTGCATGTCATCATGAGATTGTAAGCAAAAGTTAACAAGTTGCATGCAAGTTGCATGTTAAAGTAACTACAAACAGAAGTTAACAAGTTGCATGACATCATGAGATTGTAAACAAAATATAACAAGTTGCATGTTAGTTTCATGTGCATGTCATGTGCATATCATCATGAGATCCTCATTAAAACACATAGAAGAGTCAATTGAATATCACTTATGAGAATATAGATTGGAAGATCTGAGGCAGTGAGAGGAACTTAGTGAATTCTAGTGAAGGAAGAAGTTTGAAGGAGCCAAACATACGAAGAAAAATTTATAGATCCAGGTTCCTTGCGTAAATCCATGAATTTCAGGAGGAAAATTGCATACATATGTAGGTTGCAACGGGGAAAAGTGAAGACATCCGCGAGCAGGCAATGTAAAGGTCACATACCTGTGAAGAAACGTTGTTGAAGATCATATATATATAACTTAGGTCAGCTACAGGTTGAAGGTATGTCTTCCTATGTGTGTTAAGGTGTGTATTCTGAAAAAATCAGGAACATATATGTCTTAGTGATTCATAAGCATTTGATTTGGAGAACTCTCTTTTGGATCTTGGTATGAGGCATATGTGGTTGAAGTCTTGATGAGATATCGAAATTAGAAGCAACAAAAGAAGTATTATAATCAAAAGTAACAACAGGTTATCAGTGACAGAGGTAGTGATAGATTGGGATACATTTATATTTCAATGCGGTTGGATGGGGCAAGGAAAAGGGGTTGTAGCCTCCTTCCTATTGGAGCCGATAAATTAGGAAGTTGGAGCTTCCTTTAGGTTGCATCCTGTAAATAGGGGGTTGGCGCCTCCTTCCAGATGTCGTTGGAGAAATAGAAATTTGGTTATTCCAATGAATGCACTCTTTGATAAATAAGAAAAGCATTATGTGGTTTTTCCCGCATTGGGTTTCCATGTAAAATTACGATGTACTGTGTTTATGTGTTGTTTATGCAATGAATTATGGTATTGATGATATATTGAATGTTATTGAAGATTTTATATAGTAGTTAAAGAAAGAAAATTGCCCATACTGATTCACTGCCCCTGTCAGTATTCCAACATATTGGTTTATTTTAATCATGTGATAGCCTTTAGAGGATAAGATTGGATGTCTACTTGCTGATTTTTGGAAGAAATTTCTGCAATTAGAGTTTGTACTTGTCATTGCCTTGGTGAAGTAAGTAAATTTCTGCAATTTTCATGTCATTAATGCTTTATTGTGAATTTACTTGTTCATATCGAATATTATTTTCTTGGATAAAACCCTAAGAGAGGAGAATAAGTGCTTCCTCCTCTCACAAGGATAATTTCATCCATTAATTTGTGAAGGAATTCCTACCTAGATTTAATCTCATAAATCCCTAAAGTGCTACCACTTTAGGAGTTTGATTCTATACTAGTGTTGACATTATTAAATAATATAAGGAAGGAGGAGAAGTTGTCAGAGCCCCAAAGTGCTTTCACTCTAGCAATTTATTGGTTTGCAATCTAAGGCCCTAAAGTGTTAGTACCTTAGACTTCAAGCTCCATCCATTAGACATTGATATCATCATCACCAATTACATTATATTGTTGTTGTAAATACTCCATAAGCCATGAAGGCACTAGTTTACTTGCTCTCTTGTGAAAGAAAGTGATCAAACAATCATCAATTCTTACCCTCTAAAGATTTATACTAACATTTGTAACTCTAACTAGTGTTAATTTACTAATTCACTCATCATTATTGCAAAAGTTAGCTACAACCATCTAATTTTCTACATACTTCACTCTAACAACAAGATAACATATTCAGAATTTGCTTGGAATAGTTGGGAATTGATATATTGGATATATGCTAAACTTGCATTGTAATTTCATGCAATTCTAATCTAATTTTCTTCATGTTGTTACAAAGTTATAATTGTTGTTGTAAAATGTTATAATTGTTGCAATTACAATGATAAATTTTCATTGTCTACTGTCTCTTGAGGTGTTAATAACATATTGGTACTTGGAAATCACTATACATATGTTATAATTGTTCTTGTTCCAGGAAGGTACTTGAAACATACTTTTCTTCCTCAATTTCATAGACATAAACTTCGAATTAGGTGATCAAGAGAAGGGGTAGTAGGATTGGCTACAATACTTGCTACGTTGATCCCTTGAGGTCACCAAGGAAGCCTCCCTTATGGTGGACCTCTTCCATCACTAAAATGAGGGGATTTATTACTAAGGTGATAGTGGTAGGATTTCCTATAGTTACATAAGTTTTTGGGTACTTGTGGTGGGCCTTGTACAAGTACAAATTGTACAATAATAGACAACAAACTGTTAGGAAATATTTTGATAAAAAATCTAAATCTTCTATCTTCAGAGTTGATGAGAAATTTTTTCTTTGGAATTTTGCACACGCTAATAAAGGAAAACATTCCAAATTTTAGAAGCTTTGGCTGGGTCCATACAAAATAGCCTATGTCATAGGGAATAATTCTTACTTATTAAAAGACATGGAAGAGCGTATATTTTCATATACAACAAGTGGTTCGCATTTGAAGCATTATGTTGAACCATAATGATTTGATTGATCAGATTTAAAATGCTTCATGTATATATTTTCTCTTGGTTATGTTTATTTATTTCACTAGCTGTACAATTGATTTTCTTTTGAATTTCATTAGTTCTAGATTTTTTATTTCTTTGACATTATGATTGAGTCAAATTGGATCACTTAAGCCACTTGCTTTGGCATGCTAGTTGCAATTGTTTTTCTAATGCGATATGAAATTCATAAGAACGGAGAGAGACAAATGGTCTTCTTTTAGGTATGTAACACTACTTAATTAGTAGTTTCCATACTTACAAATTTCTTGCTGAAACATGATGTAAAACGTTGTTCCCATTTTCTTCTTTCATGTTTTTCCCTCCATACAGTTTCTTTTTGCAAGAGTAAATTAGATAAATTCTTAACCATTTCTAGAAAGATATGATGCCAACGAAACAAGAGATTCTTCAGTTCTAGGAAATTAAAAATTGCCTACCCTGTGGAGTCTCCAGATGTTGACTCGCAAACTCGCAAACTAGCCACCAGCCTACAAATAGTTGCAAGGCATAATTTGAAATTGTTATTATCTATGATATATTATATATTTAACTATAGGTGGAACCCTCTAAGTGTTAGCACATAGGATTTATAGGGGTGTACAAAGGTTCCTTATGTCATATTTAACCATTTGAGGGTCAAATCATGTGTCAAGTCAGCCTGCTGCAAACTCACCTAAAAGTTCGCAGCGAATCAAGAAAGTCTTCATGCACTAATCAAAGCCTATAATATTGGCATCCTAGAATTTGACAATTTTCAAATTTTTTATGTTATACCAAAAATATCAATTTGCAGTTTCCTCTTGCTGCAGTAACCTTATCCACTATATTTATTATGATGCTAAAAACTGTGCACTGCAAACCCTATGTTTACTGCTAGACCAAATGCTCCTCAACTGTGATTCACTTAGGTCTGAGGTTTTAACTTTTAAAATTAATTTTTCCTCCTCATACGCGTGAATTTTTGCATACCAGTCATAAAACCTAGTCCAACTTTGCGTGCTGTGAACTTGCATTGTGAGCTAGTAGTTTTGGGACAATTTGTAGCGAATTAGTACACAACAGGGTCATGTTTTCCTCATAACTTTTAAATGCTGATATGGGTTCTTATGAAGTTTTTTTTGGGAGATGAATCATTATATTTTTTACTTGCTGACCAAAACTTAGCTTGAACAAGTTCATCATTTGGGAGAAAAGTTGAAATCATCACCTATAGGAAAGTTCGCAATGCATGTTGTTAAAGGCGATGCAAGCTCTAACAATCTGATAAATCTGAGATGTAGGAGGGATTCCACCTATATGAGGGGGTTAGAATGGTTTCCTAGGAGGTATTTGGACAAGAGGAACATGTGTTCCATCACCAGATCAAGCAGAATGAATTTTTTCAAAAGGAATTTATCACAATAGACAAGGTCCAAAAAAATTAGGAGTTAGGTGGATTTTATGTTTCACCTTGTTGTAATAGATCCTAGAGGAAAGTAAATCTAATGAAACCACTTGGGATTCTACCTCTTTAGAGTAGGAAGGAATGATACACTTATAGTTCATATTTTCATATGCAATGCAAGTTATTATGGCTCGAATGTATGCATTTTGTGACTTCTCTTATATACCTAGCTTTCCAAATATTGTACTTGATATAGAAGTATGGGAACCTTGCCTTCTAAGGTTTGGGGGAAATGAGCATGATCATCATGGTGAGAACTTGTTGGACTTTCACGAGTTTATGCATAGGCTAAATATTGATCACGGGGGTGTTCTTATTAAAATATTCATATTTTCTTTGGAAGGACGTGCTCATGAGTGGTGTAAAACCCTCCATGTCGCTAGCATTCATTCATTGAAAGATTTTTATACTTCATTCAATGGTTACTAGAAATATAGGTATTATGTTGATCTTCTTTATGAGGAATGTTGTATGGAGTTTGATCTTTTATATAAAATATCTTCCAATTTTAAAGATCGAGGTGCTAGTAGTGAAGAAAATGTTGAAGAAGTAATTGTTCCTCATGATCCTCAATAAGTTTCCAATGTTTTTCAAAATGATATACTTTTCCAAGGAATTGGAATAGAAGAAAATAATCAAAAAAATGAAATTGGCAACAGTCATGAAACTAAAAATATGTAGAGACAATCCAAACTCCAGCTGGAACAACATGAAGAAATAACTGTCCTTGATCCAATGGTAGATGATTTGGAGGAATTCATTAGCCTGAGTTATGCACCTTTCAGCTCATAACAAAAGGATAGCATAATACTTAATGCAATAGATTTTGCACATGAGTTGTCTTGTCTTCTGAATCAGCTAGGATTTCACTGTGAGCTCCATGATCCAGTAGTTATTTTAATGGATACAATTTTTCAGAAGGCCCCTTATGTTGCATCTTTGGGTTTGATAAAAATTTGCAGTTGTAAGTATGAACCATTGATGAATTTTCTACTGCAAAGGTTATATTATTTTTATTCTTTCATCTACAATATACAAGAAACTTGTTTTACTATCCAAATGATTATATCAATGCAGCATTATCATCCAATAGTTACAGAGTAAATAAACAATGAACAAATGAGCAATCATACACATACATAGTAGACCAGTGTTTTTACGTGGAAACCCAAAGCGGGATAAAACCACATAATGTTTTTTATTATATGTCTTTAAGAATTACATTCAATGGAAGCACCAAATTCCTTTGTTTTCCAGCTGCAACTATAAGGAGGCTCCAACCCCCTAGTTTCTCAGGTTACAACCTGAAGGAAGATCCAACTCCCCAATTCTCTAGCTACAATCAGAAGGAGGATATAACCCCCTATGTTCTCAGGCTACAACTGGAAGGTGGTTACAACCATCTGTCCTTTCTCCGTCCAACCACCCTGACGTAGAAGTAGAATCATGGAACCACTGTCACACTATCACTGTGAAATATATTTCTGTAAACCTGAACCAATCAACTTGCACCAAACAACCTATAACAACCCGTACCAAACAACCTGTAATCAACATGTACCATAAACAAGTGCATCAACCATGCACCAAACCTATACAAATAACCTGTCACAATAACCTATCAAAACAACCTATCACAAGAACATGTCTCATCAATATTATCATTCAAATCATATCTACTCACCAAGATCAATCACCAATACAAATCTCAACCGTATGCATAATATCACCAAGATGTGCATCAACCAAGCATAACAAAACAACTCATAATCATCACCAAGATCAATATCTGCTTCTAATAATATACCAAGACAAGTATGCTACATCATCCATAAACCATGTGTCAACAATACTAATAACAAGTGCCTCCAACCATGCACCAAGTATGTACCAATCATGCATCAACTACTCATCAACTATGACTCATCAATATGTATCAACATCATCAACTATACACATCATGTATGTGCCAACTCATCAACTACTTGTCTCAACCATGTACCCAACATGTACCTCAACCAAAATCCCTCATAAATTTCATCATCCAAATTTGATTTGTAACTTTGTAACATACCTGATGTATATGATCACATACCTACAAACCTTCCTTAACTTTAACAACAAGAGACTAACATTTTCATCAAACTTTACTTTAGTCTCACATGACTAATTTTGGCTTAGTCAACAACCCTAACTTGAAATAATGATAACTATGTACCTATAATGAATAAATATCTAAAAATGGTACACAATGTTATTCAATTTTGTTTATCAAAAGGAGTTATAGCAAAGGCATACCTCTCAGAAAAGGAGTTATAGCAAAAATGGCATACCTTGTTGAATTTTGACTTATTCTTGAGAGCGAACTTGTAGATCGTGCCCCGCATGGAATATTTGTTGTATGGATATGAAAATGGTACACATAATACTACAGAATGTACTATAACCAATACATTTAGTCTTACTGAATTTGGATCTATTATGAAAAGTTATGATGTTTTCACCCGAAACACCTGTTTCAAACTAGTTTCAGGACTAGCCACAAACCCTATTTTCCACGGAGTGTAACTCCAAAAATACAATGAGCCACAAGATGAAATTTTTATCAAATATACTTGGATATGTTTTATCAATGGCCTCCCAATTTCACAATCTGAATCATTCTAGAAAAAACTATATTGAGAAAATGGTGAGATGACCTGTAAATAACATACCTTAGAAAGCATCATCAAAAGAATCTATCCTCACTTGAATTTCAGTCTTCTTTACTTCACCTTCCCTCTAAAATTCGGCTTAGATATCCTTTGGTTACCTCAATCACTTGTACATATTCAATATTCTCAAGTGTGATTAAAATGAGAGAGTATTTCCTCTTATTTATAGTTTCATGTAGCTTCCTCAAGGGATTACCTTTTAACCATCTTAACCCAATTACCTTATTTTAGGGTTAACCCACTTCTAACCACTTGTCCACTTAGTAATTTCTCTATTAAATTTATTATTTAAATAATTTCTTTTGTATCTACTTTGACTTATAGTACACTCATCACTTCACTTTATTATTTACCTTCTAAAATCTATTAAACCACTTTCCTTATTTTAGGGCTAACCCACTTCTAACCACTTGTCCACTTAGTAATTTCTCCATTAAATTTATTATTTAAATAATTTCTTTTGTATCCACTTTGATTTATAGTACACTCATCACTTCACTTTATTATTTAAATAATTTCCTCTTTGCAACCACTTTGACTACTATGACCTTTTGGGGCTTCTAGATGACTCATGAGGGTTCTCCAACTTCACATGGCCATAACTCTCTAACCATGAGGAGTTATGTGATGTTCCACATACCACCAAAAATGGAATGAAATGTAATATCCATCCAGAATAGTTTTACCTTCAAATACATTAAAACTCATAGCATTATACATAAAACAAACTTGGGTCCATTACCCAAACCTTTGTGCTACCGGAATTCGCTACCAGACTTTCTTTAAGGGTTGAAATCAATGACAACCAACCCAAATAATCAACAATATCCCCCTTTGGCATTGATGGAAACACTCTGATGCAATACTAAAATCATATCACTCATGCTCCCCTTGTGACTATCGCTCCCCCTAGAACCATGCCTCTGTGCTCTTTCTCCAAGCATTTACCTTTTCATATGATAAATCTCTCCTCTTTTGTCATATAAATATATCCCCCTTTGTCATCAATGGAAAATGTATCTTTCCATCTGGGATTGCTCCCCCTGACTGAACTCTTCCTGAAACTGATATCCCAACCTGAATTGTCCTTCTTATGGTGCTTCCTCATGTAAATATAAGACATATAAGATAAGCATTCAATAGCATTCATTTTGGAGTAGAGATTACTTTGAGTCTCTAGCAAAGATACTCAAAGGCTTCCCGTGGAAGCGATTTTGTAAAGATGTCTACCACTTGTTCTTTTGTTCCCACATATTCAACTCTGATGTTCTTCTCTACAACCTATTCCTGTATAAAGTGATACTTTATTGTAATGTTCCTCGTCTTGGAGTGCATCACCGGGTTATTTGAGATACTGATGGCACTTGTATTATCAAAATAGATTAGAATGGGCTCATCATACTCAACCCGTATATCTGTCAGAGTGTGCTTCATCCATAGAACCTGTGTACAACATCATGTTGTTGCAATATACTCTGCTTTCATTGTAGATAAAGATATTGATGATTGTTTCTTGCTTAACAAAGATATTAAGCACTCGACCAAGTAGAACGTTGCCCCACTGGTGCTTTGTCAGTCATCAATGAAACCTAACCAATCTACATCTATGTAGGAAATAAGTGATATATCCTTTCCTTTTAGATACCATAATCCAAACTCTTATGTTCCTTTGAGATATCTTAAAATCCTCTTCACTGCTAATACATGTGATTCCTTTGGTGTTGCTTGAAATCTGTGCCACATGTCCAACTGCTTGCATTACATCTGATCTGGATGTTGTCACATATAGTAAACTACAAATCATTGACATGTATTGCCTCTGGTCTGTAGACTTTGAATCGTCATCTTTTCTCAACTTGCAACTAGTTTGCATAGGAGTGGTAACTGGTTTGCAATCTTCCATTCCAAACCTCTTTAGCATTTCTTTGATATACTTAGTTTCAGAAATAAAAATTCCTTGGTTTCTTTGATGTATCTGAAGACCTAGAAAGAAGAACAGTTCTCCAAGTAATGACATTTCAAATTCATTCTGCATATCCTTTGCAAATTTCTTGATGTAGAGGTTCTTGTCTGCACTTCCTTTCCTAAACCCTGCCCATTGTAGATATTTATCCAATCTAAATTACCATGCTCTAGGAACCAATTGTTCAATGTAGACTTCTTCTTTAAGTTCCCCGTTCAAAAAAGTTGATTTCACATCCATATATTTCCATACTGTTCAAGACTCTATTACACAAATGTGCATAATTTTAACTCATATGTCATTGTACTATCATGAATTACTACTACAACTAATTAATCTATCATATTGTACTTCTACTAACTGAATGCATTGAATTTGTCTACTCAAATTCTGCAAGCTGCTCGAAGGATGGTTYTCTAGTTTGTCTCAGCTACCGCATAGACTACCCCTATCTATTATTCATATTATCTRGGAGTCTCTAAGTTGGATGGATCATAACAATTCATTCTCTAAAGTGTATTCATCATCATATTCATTAGTATATTCATYATCTCTTTGAGCTCTAACTTCTTTCTTTCTATTTGTGGATTCATCTTTCACTACAGTGGCTGAAAGTAAAATATCTTGAACTTGTTCCTTATTTACATTTCCTTCTTTTCTTTCAATTATTTTCCAAATCTTTCTGTATCTGACATCTTTCCTTTTCTATATAKAATTTTCTTCATATCRTTTTATTTCCAATCTTGCGATCTCTGGGAYCTSGTATTTGTTCACATGTTCTTCATGTTTTGAACAACCACTGTCAACATACCAACCACGCTTCTTCTTCTTATCTTGTAGAGCGAGTGTGCATTCTTCATTRTTATACTGATTCTGCTTTCTTATCCATGTTCTCTTTTGAGGCTCTTGTCTGYGACTATTGTTGTTTTGTTGTGGTTCTCTAGGAGGGACTGCCATTCTACAGTCTTTGGCCATGTGTCTAAAGTTATTGTACTTGTAGCATTCCACTTCAGTGCTCAATGATTCAAACATGTTGTAGCTTTTTCTCTTTGTTTCACTAGGCCTTCTTGGATTACCATTTTGTGTATGACTTTCAAAGTTGTTTATGTTCCTACTATAAGCTCTGCAATTTACAACTTTATGTCCAAAATTATTGCATGCATAACATAAACCCAAAAAAATAGTTTGATACCTAGGAGTTGAAGATCTTCTGAAAGGAGTTAATCTTATGAATCTTTCTTATTCCTGAGGCCTATTTTTTTCTTTCGGTCATTGATTCTGAAATCTGAATCTTCTTGGTGGAGGAGTGTCCCTGTAATCTTCCTTGTAGGTTTTCCTATCCCCTTTGATTTTTTATGCATAACTTTTTCGATATTTTCTAGTTTTGTTGCTTTGGATCTTGATCCCTTTTATTTCTGATTATATCCAAGTCCAAAATTTTCATGATTATGCCTTTGACTACTGATAATGTCATCCAAAATTTTTGAGCCGTTATGCATATTGTTCTTTTGAAGATCCTTTCTCAATGTGACAATATCTGCTTCCAAATTTCCAATGATCCTGTCTCTTTATTCTAACTGTTCTTTGATTGCTTCTTCAATTATTTTATATTCTTCTATTTAAACCTTCAATTCCATGATGATCTGCTCTAGTTCTTGAGTGTCTTCCTTCTTGTCTAGTTTTGCTTGTAGCTTCTTGTTTTTCCTATTTTCTCTTCTTATAACTTCTATGTAAGTCAACAATTCTTCTCGGTAGTCAACTTATTCCTCTTCATATTCTTCTTCGGTGTCTTCTTTATCAGAGTATTCTACTTCCAT
>JASDQU010310711.1:0-13628 GCA_032191745.1 Picea mariana
CCCCGGTGCACTCCTGGGGTTCTTGGTTTGGGACCAAGCAGTTAGAGCCATGGAAAAAGACCCTAGTGAGGGCCCCTAGTGTATTGTTGGGGTTCTTACTCAAGGACCAAGCAGTAAGTCCCTAGATGTGTTCTAGGGCCCCTGGATGTGCTCCAGGGAATCCTTGTTCGGTGCTTCGATTGATCCTCGGTTGTATACCTTGGTGGTTGATGATATAAGTCCCTGGATGTGTTCTAGGGCCCCTGGATGTGTTCCAGGAGATCCTTTCTTAACGGTTGGGTTGATCCTTGGTCTTGTACCTTGGTGGATAAGACCCTAGATGTAATCTAGAGCCCCAGATATGTTCTGGGGTTTCCTGGTCTAGAACCAGGCAAGTTCTTGGTTAAGTACCAAGATGTGATGATGCGTGATCTTCTTTCACTCTCCCGGAATGGTCCAGGAAACCTAGGAGCGACTACGAAGATAGACATGACCACATCATTGATTTTCCCTCTTATGCTGGGATGATAAAAGCTTAAGTTATCATGAGACTTATGTGGACATCTTGCCATTGAAGAAGGCCCCTTTGACTTTGTCTTGTTGCCTCCCCTTGCTTGGGTCGCGTCCTTCTTAATGTTATTGTGGTGTTGATCTAGTCACATTGACTTGTTGACTTTATAATTAATATTTTTCTTAATTAAAATATTAATTATTTTTTATTTTGTTTTTAATAGGGTTTTAATTAATCCTAAAAGGTAGGGTTAATTTAATTAACCCTAACCCCCTTCCTAACCTATAATAAGAACCTCACCCCTCATTCTCTCGACACATTTTTTCTCCCACTCTTATCTTGATCAGATCTTGCTGCAGCTACTCTTGTTCAGTTCTGAAATTTTGGTGCGGCCTACTTGAAGGGTGTTTCTACTTTTTGTTTGAGGGTTCGGCCTCCTTGTGCTTTCTCTCTCTTGCTGTTTGGAGTCCCCTTGTGCTGGAGTAGGGTCCGGCTGTCCTGTTCTTGGTCCCCTCTTGTCTTATGAAGTGGTGCGGCCCTCTCCCCATGCTGCTACAGATGCCTCGGCCCCTCTTCTACGTCTCCTCCTACCTGCCACTTCTCTACTAGGCTGCCGCATCTCTCCTAGGCTGTCGCTGGAGCTCTCCTCTGCTGCCGCTGGTACTCTCCTTGGCTGCTGCCCTTGTGCTGCTGTCTTCACAGTCTTTAGGGCCTGATAAGACAGCCCTAAGTCTGCCATCTTAGGCTGTCTAGTTACTGTATCAGCCCTATATGTTTTGGACAGTTTCTTGATTGAGCTGTTTGGTGTTTTTCTATCAGCCTTGAGTTTGGTCTTTGGGGTTTTTATATCAGCCCTACTTATGTTGATTGGTCTTTGAGTTCTTCTTGGCAAAACTGTCCACATAAATCATGATGAGATCAAACCCTTGAGGGTTTGATCCAAGACCATTATAACTTTTTCTGAGCATACAGAAAAGAGGACAGCAAGCATCTAAGGTAAAGGTAATGTTCAGTTTTTTCTTTGTTAATTTTCAGATCTGTTTATATTCATGTTCAGAATTGTTTTTGTATTGTTAATGATCAGATCTGTTCATGTTCAGATTTAGTTTGGAACTTGTTTTCTATGTGAATTTATTTCTGTCTTAGATCTACTTCAGAAATATTGTTTTTATTGCTGATCTATATCTATAGTAGTGAACAAATTTTAAAAGAATATCTCTGTTCTAGTTTTCCCTTGAAATTCTAACACCCCTATAGTGAGATTACCAATAGTATTTATTGTTATATAGAATTGACAATCAAGCCCATCTATTAGAGAATAGAATAGACAAAAAAGTACTATTTTCTTAATTACTTACATTATAGCACCACACAAGTCGTTAACACTAAGATCATTGCTAGCAAAATTGAGGTGCGAGAGAATTTTTTTTCAAGTGGAGGAAGTTTTGTAAAAGCTTCATTCTAGATGGACATCACACCTTTTTTGCACCTTATCGTTCCCAAGTGTTCCACCTAGCTATTTGCATAAAGTACATAAATATAATCAAGCAAAAGTTAGTGTTACCATATGAAGAGCATCACGTGCAATGAGTGCAACATTACCAGCATGACAGAACACCTGGGCACAACTTCCTTTGGTTGTGTCGTGAACATCAAATCCACTCAAGCTCATATTTAAAAAAGATTTCTTTTTTGTTAGAGTATAAGATTTATCTGATGTAATGAAGTCATGGGTTATAAAGTGACACAGGTCAAGTAAATGTTAGTTAATGTTTATGTTATAATTAGGCTATAACTAGGTTTTAGCTTTTAGGCTTTAGGTGACATGAGCTCTATAAAAGAGACTCATTGCTATTGTATTTGATGACTTGAAGCTAATATTGAATATCATTTTCAAGTCCATCTCTGTTGGGGTTTTATCCTACCGAGGGTTTTGTGCATGATTTCTTGTTGTGTGTGTTCATTACAATAAACTACGGTTTCATGGTTTATTCATTGTTGAATCATTAACTGCATGGCATTGTTGTTCATGCCTAATCGTCACATGGTATCAGAGCAAAAAGATAAATATTCATCGCTGCCATTTTGAGAATCGAATAGTCGTCTGTACATTTGAATGAAGAGCACTGAGTCAAATTGCTAATAGAAGGGACGCCATTCAAATTTCCCTTGCTGCCACCTAACCATTCTCAAAGGAACCACTGTTTCACATAGAAGAAAACCCTACTGTCGACTTGTCAAGGAGATTATCACGCAAGATCAAGCTAGTGATTAACACACTTATGAAGCCATTGTTGCTTGTAATTCATGGAGTTGTTGCTTGAGTTAATTAACATTATGTTTGTGTCCATTTGAAGTCAAATAGTCAAAGAAAAAGGAGTTCCCATATCTCAAATGTTGCATATCAAAGTCTAACACTGTGGTGTATTTTTTCACATGTTCGAGAGCCCATACAAAAACATGTGTAATATGGGATGCCATTCTAGTCACCGTCATTCCCAGTTTAAGAGAGAGTTACCATGTAATCTGCATGTAAGAAACAAGCAGTCATATAAATCAGAGGGCATCATCCTCTTCTACATGCATGTGTGACCTAGGCCCAATGTTTTCCAATGCTAGAGAAGAGGCATATGCAAGGTAATATGCCATGATTTATCCAAGCCGCAACAATAGGATCGTTTGCTTTCCTCCTCTACCTTCATGCAAGATACTCTACAACCATGCAACCAAATCCTATGCCACAAAAAGAGCCAAGTCACAAGTTCTTACTCATGTGCTTAGGGTTGTGAACAATGGAGATGAAGCAAATGCAATATTTTCAGATTCAAAAGGGAAAAATCATAACTCAAAACAGAGATTAGGGTTTCCTGTCATTTTATGTAGCAGCTATTTTCTTAGGGCATATTCCATTTGTTTTAGTTTTTACAACAACACTACTTTCAGCAATGTATTTGTTTCAGCGATTAGGGTTTCCAGTGTTTAGTTTCAGCAGATGTAAAATTGACATGGATAAAGTTTAAACCTAGTATCCAAAATATCTTCCTAGAAATCTAGGTGAGCACCCTGGCTAGGTACCTTGTTGACTTGACAGATGGAGATATTTCCATATGAATATTTGATGTTCAACCTTGTATTAGCGTTTTTGATGTAGTAAAGAAGCCTTTGCCGCTATGCCTAATCATAATAGAGGACAATAAAACAGATGACGCTTTCATGATTTAAGATGCCCATACTTAGCAGACAAGGAAGGGTTCCAGTGTAGGTGATGCTCAACGTGGATTGTTTCCCAGATAGTTCAAAAGATCTGTGATTTGGGAGTTGACAAAGGTGGAATCCGAGAACTTAGAAATTTGAATCAGGAGCTACACCTTTACGAGCATTATGAGACAACTTGATGAAGCCCTACTTGGTCCAAGCATTGTTTGTCAAAGAGAAGCATCCAAAGAATGGTTTAGCTAATGTTTTAATTGCACTGTAAGCTTTAAGAGGGGGTGTTAGAGTATAAGGCTTATATAATGTAATAAAGTGATGGTTTATAAGTGACTTAGGTCCATTAAGAGTTAATTAATGTTTAGGTTATAATTAGGTGATAACTAGGTTTTAGGTGACATGAGCTCTATAAAAGATACTCATTGCTATTGTATTTGATGACTTGAAGCTAATACTGAATAACATTGTCAAGTTCATCTCTATTAGGGTTTTACCCTACCTACGGTTTTGTGCATGTTTTCTTGTTCTATTTGTTCATTACATTAACCTAGTGTTTCATGGTTCATTAATTGTCGAATGATTAACTGCATGCCATTGTTGTTAACTGCTAATTGTGTCATTTTCTACCTTGGTTGATTTTGTTGAATTCAATACAACCAACCCATAAGCTAACATTACCAAACATATATCAATTTGTTAATTGAAAAATTTATCCCAACCTTATAAATTCTCTTCCAATACACCACAGATATATTACATGGGTAGAAACTTAATAACCACTTTGATAAACCACTAATGAAAATGCATTCTGAGATGGCTTCGTTTATGACAATATGTACTTCACAACCTTTTCAACTATGTTATAACTATGGGCTAATCTTGATATAGAAGATTAGTGCAAGACATTTAATTCCATATGATTACAGAAAAAATATATATGCAGAATTGAACATACAAACCCCAACAAACACCTGAAGTCGTATGCTAGAAAATACCAACCTGTAATCGTCTCTAACCCACAAACATCTGTGTGCCCACATTCTTCAACCCACTGCCCACAATCTTCTTGCCCTAACTTATTTGTGCATACAATAATCTAGAAGTTGTGTTTATAAATAATGTTTGCTATTAACTTCATATAAGCTTACATCAACCGGACAGTTAGACATCCAAACAAGGTCCTATTCAACTTTACCTATACCATTTTGACATCCATAAACAAATTTTAATGCATCAACATAAAAGATAGTTGACAGGACCACTCATCTATCTCTTTCGCTATGGTAAGACTATATGGTAGGGGAGAGAATAATTTGATCCCCAGACCATCTCCTTTCTTGATCCAAGTAAAATGTGCAGGATCCCCCTCCTCCCCAGAATATCCAGATGGAGGAAGGCTCAACTGCCAGCCATAATAGCGACTAGTAACCTGTGGCCTCCCCATCAGCAACATGCCTTGGGTGGATGGTTCAACTGATTGAGCTAACTCATAGGACTAACATCATCTCCTTTTTTATTCTTAGTTAGCAGTGTGTGTTTGCCCGTCTTGATCTTCTGGTTTGTTAGTTAGATTTTCATCTGTTCATTCTTCTGGGTATAGGTTTTAAGTGTTCGTATTAAGTTGTGGTTTTATTTTTCGTTTTTCCATATTTGTTCAATATGTGACTGGTTGTTTCTTCTGTAGTTTGGAAATGAAACAGGGAGAAGAAATTGAGGTAAATTTCCTTTAGCTTAATTTCCCTCTACTACACTAGGAAAGGTATTTAGGTGTATTTTGCAAAGACACTATCCTTTGTAACTATGGATGTCCATCCAATTGTGATTTTAACATATTCCTTTCATTAATACTATATTTTTTACTTGACAGGGACTGAGGGAGATCCACCAACTCGAATTTGAACTTGTCTGTCACTTTCAATCCATCTCTCCTGTTTACCAGATCTTCAATGACTTTGAGCAAGCCAAGACTTTAAAATATTCAAAAATGGCAGAGATCCCAAGAGATGACATCATATACGCTCTATGAAATAAGGACAAGAGTTTATCATAGCCACCTTCATCCATATTTCAGGCTTAGTTAAAAAGTAATGTCGAGCATTTGCTTAAAGGTAGCATATCATAAATAAATGTGGTCAAACAAAAGATAAGACAGATGGAGCATTTCATTGTGTGTCAGGAGGCAGATGAGGATGCATTCCTCCTTACTTCTTCATCTGCAGATCATACTTAATGTTCGAACTCTGGACCGATCGCTAACTACAATAGATTTTATACCAGAGGATGTATAGTAGTGAAACTGACTTGGATGCCTGCCCCAAGTGCTTGAATGGATTCCTGAGTGACACAGCATTCTATAATTAAATTAGGTTCTAGGTACTAATAGAGAGTGATATAGTGCACAATTTCTTTTGTTCTTTTCATTGGGTGTGGTTTCAAATTTAGTAATGTGATAGTAGTTCTTAACAATTGTGTGGTTGGTGCTCTGGTAATGGATTTTGTCTGCATAAATTTATATTGTTTGGTTTTCTTGAGCTTTTGTTGTTTCTCATCCTTTTCTTGTAACTCTCACAGGAAAAGAGAAGACAATGCAGGTGTTTATATATATAATTTATTATTAAAAAACTTCTTATGAATGCCAAATCAGCCATGTTAGCCTTGGGTCATATTTTTTTTAAATAATGTTTGTAGACAATATGTCAGCCCAAGTGTTCCGCATGAACACTAAGTGTTGACAGATCACCTGATACCCAGCCTGTAGAATACACCTCTCAGCACACTAACTAAAAGCATTGACCCACAATGTTGATATCAATTTATGTTTGGTTTCAGTCCTGCTTCATATATACTCTCTCTGAATAATTTGTAGATGATCAAAAATATCATATAACAAGAGAAGAGTGACCCACCAAAGACAAAGACATGAAAGATCCCAGAAAAGGTAACCTCTTACCAGGAAAGAATACTATCATGCCCTGAGTTTTTGAGACTTTATCTCCATGTGTATCTACAGTTGAAGGTAACTTCTCATCTTTAGGGACAAATTCTTCTTCTTCAACCAAGTCCCCTTCACCAACAGCCAAGAAATCTTCGGTTTTGATCAGTGTTCCTGCAGACCCAATCAATGCCTGATTTTGGGGGCTCCGATGAGCATACTTCTCAAGAAAAGGTTCTGCCTCTGAAAGGTATGTTGAAGAAGATAGTTGTCTGTTTCCATGTTTTCTCCGAATGTATACGGCCCTTCACACACAACAAGCAAATTAGTTATAAAATGGTTATTTAATCTGTAAATGAAAAACAAATCATCAGACATTGAAAGAAGCTTGGAGAATTGCTGAAAAGAATAGAAAATTCTCAAAGCTAGAAAATTCATTGAAAGGGGGATTTTACACTCTACATATATGACGAATTAAAACAAGGTTTCCACCCTTTTAATCTTATATTCATGAAGTTAGACATACCATTCATCCAACAGTTTACTCATTTCCTTAATCTTCGCAGGCGATGTGCCCCAAATCTTCATTTGCCTGTCCACATGTAGCATAATTATTTTGGTTAAACATTACTCCAAGCAATAATTGACCAAAGAAGGCAACACTAAAATATATTACACAAATGAGAGAACATAAAAGCATATGATTCACGCACATTGTGATAAAAAATTGCTAGGATTGTATATTTATTTTTCGCAATTATTTTAATGTTAGTTTTAGAGTTAGTGATTAGGACAATAATAGTCAATGTAAAAAATAAATCTTAAGTGTATATTAGATTAAATTATAATGAATTTAATGATAGATCAGAGACACCCAATAGTTACCTATGTGAAACTATTTTCTTTCTTATGTACTCACACTTGTACTTTCATCAGGTGGTAGAACAAATAAAAGATTTTGGTCTTTTTATCATTAATTATTTTTCAGTTTGTTCTTCTGAAGGTTACGATCTTCTGTATCAACAATTGCATCAAAGTAGTTACTAGTTACATACTAAGTAATAGGAAGCCCAGGCCCCAGGGGTTAGCTCAACCGGTTATCACCAATGTTGTCGGGTGTTTGGTTAGTTCCGTGCCAGCAGGTGCCCAGTTTGAATCTCCCTGGGTTAGGCACACTAATTGACACTGACGGGTTTACTAGTGATGCCATCCACAACTGTGGAGAAGCATCCCTTGGTTTTCCCAAAAAAAGGGAAGCCCAAGCTTGACATTCGGCGAAAAGTTTGTGGCAATGTTACAAAACTCACAATGATTGACTCAGATTGGTGACTCAAACTCGGCTCAACACAAAAATGAGATCCGACTCTCTCGTGAGACAAACCAACTGCCAACAAGTCTGACTCAAGTTTTCAAAGGTGTGTCTTAGATTCATGAGCCAGATGAAAAAATTGATGGGCCCCTTTATAAACCCAAACAGAAAGGGAAGATTTCTCTCTCGTACCGTAGGACTTCTTGCTATCTTTAGCAAGTTGTTAAGAGTCTTATTTAATTTGTATTCCTTGGAGAAAAAAGTGGATCTAGGAAATTAAATAATATTTTATTGTATGAAGGAATTAGAGCTCAAACCTATATAAGGGTTTTCTCTCTCCATTTGTAGAGGGATTGGATTGGAGAAGGATCTACGGGGTAAATAAAAGAAAGCTATTGGATAATTTTGTATGGAAGAATGGATCTACGGGGTAAATAAATTTCCTTTAGCTTAATTTCCCTCCACTCCACTAGGACAGGTATTTAGGTGTATTTTGCAAAAACACTATCCTTTGTAACAATGGATGTCCATCCAATTGTGATTTTAACATTTTCCTTTCATTAATACTATATTTTGTATGGAAGAATGACCCCAGTTCATTGGATAATTTTGTATGGAAGAATGATTTTGTATGGTATCATGATCACCTATATTTATGTAAGAATTCCCAACTCAAACAAAAGGTCCTTCTGGAATTGCACACTTCCCCTATAGGAGGACATGCAGGATTCTTGAAAACGTACCACAGGATCAAGAAGGATTTTTTCTAGGAAGGTCTTAAAACCAATGTTTTATATCTCGTCTCGGGGAAAGTATTGGCGAGGGTCCAGAAAGTAACTTATCAGCAACATCGGTGGAAATATCGAAATATCTTGAAAAATGTCGAAAGACCTCAAAAAAATACAAAAACACTCATTTTTTTCAATTTTTTAAACAAGTAAAGCAACAACACCATCAAATAAACACATTATTACATAAATATGAAAATACAACTAATAAATAAGATGCATAAGATATCAAGTGGTCACATATCATTACTAAACTGAAAATTCTGAAACATGTTCTTGATAGGATGATAGTAGATACAAAATCACATCAAATGATCAAAATAAATGTATCTCATGAGATGAATCATCATGAGGCATCTAGATACTAAATAGTACAAGATAAAATGAAAATGATAGATCATAGGAATCCAAATCATTGATTCCCTCTAGGTCGTGCCACTCTAGCCCTTTTACGGGTAAAGGGCACTTTTGTCGCCTTTATACACACTTGGGCTATTGTGGAAGAAATCTTCAATCCACTCAGTGCGTCATTGGGGGCAAGTCTCGACTCCTCCATCTAGGCCAACTCCTAACAAAGCCAAGGGGGGTAGTCCCCAAAAAAAATACTATGGCTTTTAAGCTAATCTAAGCAAAGAAACCACTCTAGGAGTTTATTGCAAAATAAATCATTTACAGTGAAGCATTCAACACAATCATTCGATAGACAAGATAACCATTGGTAATAGAATAGACGTCCAACCATAGAAGATGCATGCACAATAAAGTAAAGGATACAATATTTGCAAGTGTTGTAACAATTATTAGAAAATCATCATATTACGAATTAAATACTACTCATGAAGTAAAAAGTTGTGAACATGAGACCAGTGCCTTAAAGGTATCGTAGCTAGTTGTTGAACGTGTGTTTTATTAAGATTTATTGAAGGTAGATTAATGAAATCTGTGGCCTCTTTAGAGGCTATCATTTTGTTTGGAAATGTGCTGAGAACTTATCGAAACCCCAAGGCTTCACCAGTAAGTTCAATGAAGGTGTCAGATGTCCAAAACGGGGAGAACCTAGAACTCAAAGTTCCCGTCTGACTCCACACACTCCCTTCATGCGGTTTCCCTCGCATCAAGATAGATGCTATCAAGGTTTCCCTAATTAAACTACTCCACACTAATAGCCCTGGTTCTGATGAATCCCAGGATCGAGCTAAGCTCACAAGGGTTCAGAGCATACACCAGGAAATGCAGGGAAGGTTTATATTAAAACTGAAAGGAAAAAAGTGAAAAACTGAGATGTTTTCTAATTACCAAAAGCGAAAAGGAAAACTAAACTAGCAAAAGAATTACTTTGCTTAAGTGAAAAAGGCAGTGATTGCTTGAACGGCTAATTTCCTTAGATTGTGTGTTTTGAAAGCATAAAAGCAATAAACTCATAAGGAAAATAAAGCACACAACCACCATCGTTCCCCCTAAAGGGGATGACGAAACTAGACACTAAAGGCCCGCATTTATTAATGCCTATTACACTTTGAGAAATTGAATTCTCAATTTTCTTTTTTATGAACTTTGGATCCTTATAGAATGGATCAAATTATTGACAACAATTACAAAGAAGACTTTCTAAAGTCTTGGTCTTCAAAGGGTCCTGTTATCCCCCATTTTAGGGATAACTAAGGAGATTATGTCTCGAGGCCCATAGGTCCTAGACATGGAGTACCGAGAGCCAGATCGATTTGAGCATGGCCCTGGAGGGCCCATCTTTTCACTTTTCAGAGCCTCCACTTTGTCAGCAGCAACAGCATCCATCACCTCGCCCTGGTCCTGTAGCAGAAGTGGATCTTACTCCATGAGGTAATGAGTCTGAGTATCATGGTATGTGTCACTTTAATCCTCAAAACCTTTGAATATGCGCATTCAATTCTTTTTGTTTCTAATGGGTGCTTGGATCTTATACCTATCCACTTGACCATATCTGGGGGGAAAGACAGGATGCCCTAGTAAGCTTGTGCCCATAGGTTTTGATTTTCCACTGGGGAGATTCATGAGAAGCCATCGTCCGCTCCCACCATACTTACTACTTTCCATCTTTCTCTTGCTTATCCATCCCACTACACTGGTCCGAGCATTGGGTTGGCCAATTATTTAAGGGTTGCACCTTACCTTGTGGGAAGAAGGGGCTAAAGACCCAGAGGGTAAAAGCAGCTGGCAAAAAATAAAAGCCTAAAAATAAAACCTCGAGATGCTTCGCCCAGGGATCCCTGAGAAAGCAATAAAAGGCTTCTCAGCAAGAAACAGAAGGACCCATAAAAAATAATAAACAAGACCTAGCCAAAGGATAGGGGGTCTCATCACGAGCCAGCCTATTAGGTCCATAGGCATCTAGCGGTATGACACTACTAGCAGCTGGTTACCATGCCAGGGTAGTGGCTCTTAAAGGCATAGCCAAGAGAAAGGGGGTCTCATCACGAGCCAGCCTTCACATTTCCGTGAAAGTGCTTGTGGGTAACATTGTCACCACTGGTCACCGCGCCAGGGTAGTGTCCCCTGACTAGCCTCTTGAAGAAAAAGCAATAAGAATAAAGATAAAAGGCATGAATGGGCTTGGAAACATTTGCATCCATGACAGGTGCAGCTCACCTTCTACAGAGGCACCCACAGATAAGCCATGCATTTCCCTGCTATCATTGCACCCCTTGTCTAGACATCCCTTACCACCTCATCCACTCACATGGCTTGGATTTGATTTCTCCTGGAAACACCCCACATCCAATGAGCATTGGCCCAATAGGACACCCTGTCACTTCCTCCAAACTTGGCTTGCAGATTAATATAATATCTTTGAGCACTTGACTAACTAAAAGGGGTTTTATGCACATGTTTAATAAAATTGATGATTAGATGTGATTGACATTGCTATGATCCCTGTGACTTATGAGCCCATGGAGGGCGTATTTGTTGATGTGCAGGATCATACCCGACGGACAGGTACCATTATGGACAGGTACACATGGGGAGATGATTAGTTTGGACCTCCATGGGGTTGGAAGCCCATCAAATGGATGTTGAGACACCAGCAGGGGGCAGAGACAGATCAGAGGATTTGCACCGGCGTGGGGTGGTAAGTGATGAGGACGAGGTGGAAGGAAAAGTGTGTTGCCTCCTCCCAATCCCAACGGACCCAAGTCCAACTCCAGGTATGGCTCTCTGTGGAGGTGGTGGTGGCATTGGATGCACCGGAAGAACAATTTCCTCCTCAGCCTCTGTATCCACTGGAAGTGGCACATCGTCCTCCTCCTCCTCCTCCTTTGTTGTCGCCTCCTCCCTCAAATCATCTGCATGCTCCTCCTCCAACCACCCGGGTGCCTCCTCCATCTCAGGCTCCTGAATCTCCACCCTCCACTAACTAGTGGTGTCAATGTCATCCAATGAAATGGCCTCTATGTTAGGTTCTTTGTCAAGTTGCTTCACCCACAACCTTAGATTGTAGTAAACATATACCAAGTGATTAAGGCGTTGGGTACCTAACCTGTATGAACATTGAGAGCCATAGTTAGTGATCGAAAATAGTAAAAAGTAAATTGTCAAAATTAAAATTAAAAAAAATATAAACAATTTAAATTTTGATTGTTGCATTTTTTAACATTTCTAACCTGTTGCGCTTTTTGGAGTGTATCTTTTCAAAGACACTCTAATTGCGCTCACACCTTGAAGAACTACAAGTTTGACTAAGTACCCGAACGACAAGTTTCTACAGATCTAGGATCTTTCCACCATAGTGTTTCCACCAGACATCTACAATGAATAAAATGAAAGGAAGACAACAAATTATATTTCGGATTTCCATAAAGTAATAAATGTCATATATAATATATAGAAAGGAATAAACAAAATTTGAAATTGAAGCTTGCCTGGCATCCTTGTGGTCCTATCTTGGACAGCCATGTCATAGCCCAACATCCCGGATGTCATCCTATATATCTCATTCTGTTTATAAATCTTTGAGCGTTCAGCTGGAGTTAGCACCATCCTCTGAACAAACTGGAGGAAACCATCAATGACCTCACCATCAAAATTAAATCCACAAGCATAAGCGAATGCAAGGTTGAGGTAGAGCTTTGTTGCATGAATGGGACGATGGTGAGTGTTATTCAATCGCTCATCAATCACACCCCATATCTGAGCTCTCTTGGTGAGTCCTTCCTCCCCCTTGTCCTCATAGTACCAGTAGATAGCTTCCTTGGCCCTATCCATGGCCTCATACAAGTAGCCCATTGTGGGCATCTCACCATCAACCAATCGAAGAACCTTTACCAAGGGTTCACTAATGGTACATACCTCACCTACTCCACTCCAAAATCTCTGGTCATGTCTAACAAGTTGGGCTATGGCTTGCCCATCTTGTTTGGTGCTATAGACACAAGCAACCCACTCATTAGAAAAAAACATTCTCTGTAACTCCAACATACTATTGAGGAGCGACTGAAGAGAAATGAAGTTGGTGGCGAAACGTGTGATCGCGGGACGCACCAACTCTTTGTTCCCTCTGAATTGTCTCATGAGTGTAAGAACAAATGTGTGATTAAATATATATAGATAGATAGATAGATAGATATTGTCACACTCCGAGCTGAATCAATGATTTCCTTGATCCAAGGAAGTTTTCCCATGTCCTCTAGCATCAAATCAATGCAATGGGCGGCACAAGGACTCCAGTACAAGGATTGATACCTCTCCATAAGCATCCTCCCAGCAGCAACATAATTAGCATCATTGTCCGTGATGACTTGGACAACATACTGCGGGCATGTTATCCCCATTTTGTGGATAACTAAGGAGATTATGTCTCGAGGCCCTCAGGTTCCAGATATGGAGTGTCGAGAGACCACATGACCAGTAGTATCCTTTTGCGCC
>JASDQU010310714.1:3513-13840 GCA_032191745.1 Picea mariana
TTGATTCCATGTGGTCGGAATGAACGACTGTCGAAAGCGGTGAGAAGAGTAGGTGAAGGAGACAAAGCGGGCTGGCCAATGGCCTTCCAACATGCCAAAGACATTACACATGTTGAGGCACCCTTATCAACCACCATGCAAAAAATGTTGCGAGTAAAAGTTTTCGTGGAATAAGCCACTACTATCTGGAATGCTACGTGGTAAGGAAGATGAGGTTTTAAGTCGGTTGTATCAAGCATGATTGTACCCGGGTTACAAGTCTCGACGGATCCTAAAGTAGCTAATAGAGCCTTTCACTGGGAAGGGCAGCTCTGGAGGACTTCCAAACCTGACATCACACAAGGGGTTTGAGACAAATCCTTCACCACAGAGTAGTTCTGGGTGGCCCTTGCGTTTGGGTTATGAGAAGCTTTTTTGAACGCACCTTTTGGGATGCATGTCATGGTTTCACCCAATGTCTTCTCGATTTGAAGAGGAAGAGATGGGATTTCAGCTTATTTTCCTTTCTCAGAGGTACTTGTCTTACTCTAGTCATGTGCTCTAGTCGATATAAAGGCATCACCTTTCACCATATACACATTCACGGATGTTAGATTATTCGCAGGAGGAGGGGGTCCTTGACTGCCTCCTTCCATACTTGTAGAGGCTTGGGTTAGATTTTTCCCATGTTGAAATGTGTTCGTTAACAAAGCAGGCTGCTACTGCGATACAAAATTTTGGGTCTCCGCAAGCCGAGGGCACTGATGAGTCGGGTGATCTTCCGTGAATAGGTTACACAGATACTTTGCTTTCCTTTTTTCAATGTTTCCCCCACCAGCATTATTAGTGGGTTTCTTATCCCCCTTACCCTTCTTACATTGTTTCTTCTTTCCATCAGGCTGATGAGTGACCTTTGGATTTCTCGATTGCACGCTGTGTACATCCAACGTTTGGGTAGGGGGAGCAACCATAGCAATTGTCTGGCTGGCCGTTGTGTGCTATATGGAAAATTGCTGCAATTGTTTTGTCAGCTGTTCAACAGGCTTTTCTTGTTCTAAACCCACGAAACCATTGACATGTGGTCCAACTCTCTGTCTAGTTTTATCAAGTATGGATCATGGTGCATCCAACAAGATTTCATACAATAAACTAGACTGAGAATAAACTAGCTCAAGCTGTTGAGCTCTCATGATTGCATATTCTTCGGAAAACACTCTCGACGTTGCAACTTCTTTGGATAACTGTGGGACCAAATACTTAAGGAACCACTCAAGCAGGAATGCTGGTGGGATTGGCACCTTAATCAAACTCTTTCGACATCTCCATTCTCGGATGTGATCTGAGATATGGTTTGCCTTTGTCTGTTTGAAATTGGCCAGCAATTCTGTGCCGACGTCATATCTCACAAGTAATTGGAAATGGTTTAGGAAAGCCATTGCAAATTCTCCGAAGGAAGAGTATCTTGAGCAGTCGAGCTCAATGTACCATTTTGCAACACTCCCAATGAGAGTGTGTTGAAACAATCACAACTGTACGGAGTTGTCTTTCAACGAATTAGACAAGCACCAAAGGTGAAAGGTAGTCACATGATCCCTTAGATCTTCGTTAGGCTTGGCCTTGAACTTTGGTGTGTCCAAAGGCAACTTCGTTGGCATAGGGGGCCAATGCGGATCATGACAGATAGGATCATTCAACAACCTTGTTAAGTTTGGCAAATGCAAGGTTGCCAAGAAAGGTAGTTTGGGTTGCTGGTGATAACCTTGGAAAAAGGGGCCTGTAGTTCGATTGGAACTAGGTTGCCAGGAAAAGTTGGGTTGCTGGCCAGGGTTCTTGTAAAAGCCATGTCCATGACCAGAGTATGGATTCTGCGTTTGCAGAGACGTCATCATCAAATTTCCAAAGTAGGATGTAGACAGTTGGGTGTGCATTGCATTTGAAGGACTTTGGGAAGGGTTTCCCCATGCCAATCCCATGGGTATAGGTCCTGTGCATTGCCCGGGGTTCCATTGGTTGTAAAAGAGGTTGCCCCCGATTGACATTCCTTATGAGGGAACAGGCCCCTGCCAAGAGTTCCAAGGTCTTGGTGCGGAAGGAATTCCTGGGTGTGCCCCCTGTGCAGGAATAATACCCTGCATAGGATTTGGTTGTCCATAATCGGGATTGGCCCGGTCGGAAAAGAAGTTGATGAGAAAGTGTTGTTACTAAATGCTTCGAACAAAGAGAACGGTGTCAAACATACCGACATATTCTGAGAAGGTAGTCCTTGACTCCCTGCTCCAATCGAGCTATGGTGTGTGTTTGGTCCAGCGGAAGGCTAGTGAGCACTACTGAATGAAGGGGATGAAGAAGGTATATGACCTTATGAAGTGACCCCTATAGATCTGTGCAGAGGACCGCTAGATCTCCCTACCCCCAAACCTACAGTTTGCATAGTGAAGGAGGAAAGTACATTGCTTGTACCTGATCTAGGCATCCCGTATGAGAACGAAGGGCCTGTCACACTTTGTATGAACGGAGTAGTGGCCGCGGCCAAAGATGGGGTCGGACCACTGCTCATGGTAGAGGTAGTCAAGACCATGTTGGATTGGACCAACGACGGTGGGTTAGGGAGTGGAACACCCCCTGTGGTGTCAACCGTGGTGGGAATAGAAGAATTCCCAACAGAAGTGGCAACATTTGTTTCCATTGCTGCGTGTGGTACTGTCTGGCACTCGTAAGGTAGGACTTGTACGATGATGGGCGCTGATAGATTAGTGATTGGAGGGTTGTAAGGACCAAGAGCTTTCGCTCCAAGGTTAACAATGGTTGGTTCCTCCGGATGTTTTTCGGGCACATTTTCCTGTTACCTAGTTCTTTTCAAAAGACCCTTGTTGGTCTAGCTTTCACCTTAGTTGTGGTGAGGGTGGCTCCAATGTAACCAGTGGCAGGCCCAGAAGCATTTGTGACTGACGGAGCTCATGATCCTCCACTGTTTGAGAAGATCAAAGACACACTAGGGAGTTCTATTCATTCAAAAAACAACACACACTAGAAAAAGTCCCTATGAGATAAAACAAGCAATCACTGAACTATTTGGAAGAACAGTTACAACAACCAACATTGGAGCAACTTACCGGTGCAAGTGCAAATCGAATACAGAAGCAACTAGGTTTCCAGCGTGTGAACAGTCACCAGGCGAGTACAATCGACAGTTGGGTAGACCACAATGAGCAGGGTATCAAGCCTAAAACTTGTCAAGGGTATCGAAAGCAAGTGGTCTGGAAGACAACTGAGGACCTCGAACGGATTCAAGATCCACGAAGCTCCGTGGAAAATGCAATCCAGAATCCCAAGACAAGCCCTCTATATGTGTTCTCCACTATGCTTGGTCTGGCTTCAGAGGGGTTATCTTCACTACCTTTCCTTATGCGACCTCGTGTTTAGCCCCTATGTCAGAGGGGGGTCCCGGATAACTTTCACGATACTGGACTTTAACACTCCCTATCACAGACTATTATGTATGTTTCGTAGCCTTGAAGAGTTTCCTCTACAACCTATATCAAGGCTCTACCTAGACTAGTTGATGAACCCTACAAAACATAAAGTCTAGTTGATTTTAATCTAATCATTAATTTTTTATTGCTTGTCTTAAGTCAAAGGTTATGAAGGTGAAACTAGTGATGTTTTGAGAGACGAAAGAAAATATAAATGGAAAGCTAGAAACAAAAAGAAATCTTCAACCAACTTTTCAATTTTATTTTTTTTTCTAAGATCTATGGATAACAAACTCAAAACAGAATTTCGCTCGACTATGAGCTACTAATGTTCTATGTAAACATCTAAGAACTTATGAAAGAAAAACTTTTTGTGATTATTAATGCAACCAACTACTCAATCAAACAAAGTAGTGAATATATATATATATATATATATATATATATATATATATATTTTATTTAATGCTCGCAAAAGTAAAAAGGAAAAATACTGACAAGTAAAGGCCACGACAAACTTCTGGCCTAAGCGTAGATCACAAAGAGTCACTAAAAATAACACACAAGTAGATTAAAATGGACTCACACTTGTCTAAAAACCCTATAAAAGGAAAATTTTGAGGAAAACTTCTGAATGAAGAAGAAAGCTATTGCTGTGATCAAACTAAGTTACTGACTACTATGACAGAGACCAAGAAACCTGAGAGGTATAACTCCTGATAAGGAAAAGGATGACTACCTCTCCCTCACCAAAACTTTTCTCAATAGGCACGTGGTTGAAAGTTCAACAGCCAGCGTGTGCACGCGATTTGTGTAAAGTCAGGGTGCGTGTACACGCATGCAGACCTTATTAAAGCCGTGTGTACTTATATAACTCTTCAAAAATAAAAAATACAAGCAATCAAGTACTGGGAGAGACTACTGGTATTGAGAACCAGAATCTGTTGAAGACTCAGAAAATGACTTTTCCAGGAAAAAGAAAACAATACAGGGAAAAATTCATAGAACAAAACCAATCTGAGGTGGAACCTAAGCTACAAACTTAAAAAAATAGAGACTTAGAATGATTTCCAGAGAACCCCTGAGAAGGATCACTTCTGACAGGGGAGAGGATGACTGCCTCTCTAAAATAAATTCTTTGAAGTCATACATGTGACTGATACTTCATCAACTAGTGTGTACATGCGGGCTGTGTGAAGGTAGGGCACTAGTATATGAGTGCAGGCCTTGTACAGGCCACGTGTACCTCTGTGAATCTTGTAAAAATTAATGCAGCCAAGCAAAGAAATAGAGACAACTGGTATGGAAGGCCAGGATCTCTGTTAGCTCATACTTTTGTAGAAACTTTTAAAAATAAAGGATGAAACCAATTTTTTTAAAATACCCAAGAAAGCAATCCCAGAAAACCCTACAGATCTCCAATATGGTTGCAATTCTGTTGTGGGTGGGAAATTCCTCCAACGGACTTAGCATTTAAGGGCTTTGATCATGCATGCAGAAAATGACCATTCAAAAGGCCTCTTCTCTTCCTATTCTCCCAACAAAAAAACCCCACATTCATGCAATACAAAGGTGTCAACAAGATTCAATAACTCTGCCTTAAGTCCTTCCTTTGATGTCGATCTCTTTGTTTTCTCTCGCTCTTTGATTGCAAGCCTCCTTCCAAAGCTGACCTGTATTCACACATGCACAAAAAGAGAGCTACAAACATGCATTTCATATACTAATTGATGGGTTAGTTGTGACAATATCATAAAATAAACATTCAACTTGAGCACATGATATGGTGGGATGGGAAAAGTATTCCTTTTTATATTAATATTCACAAGAGTAAACTTACAATGTGTGGTTGACACTGCTCCTCAAAACTGGTCCTGGGCTCCTCTTCAAGTGTCCTCCAACTACTTTTCTCTATACTTCTCTTTGCACAAGGATGGCTAAAGGTTGGGACAAAGGGAATGCCAATTTGGGTATAGTTTCTTTACTATGATTTTCCTCCTTTCAAATGGTACCCCTACCCCTTCTTTTATAGGCTAGAAGGAACTAGGTATTTGGTCAAATGACTAGCTATGCATGGTTGAAAGGTTTAGTTAACTTACCTAAAGCTGTGTGTTCCATCAACAACTTTCCTTTTTTCGTGCTTTTGTAGGTACACGTGGGTTGTATTGAGGCAGCTAGCATGTACATGCATGCAGTAATGGAGCAAGGCGTGTGGGCCTTTATAAAGGGATTTTTAAGAAGAGTTGTTCAATGGTGTCTTGGTAAAGAAGGAATATGAGATGGCCTGATGCCAGGTAAGCATGTCTGATTAAAATTAGGGTTATAACAATAGTCGCTTTCATTGATACTAGTCTGTGATAGTCTCCTTGTGTGCACCCCACCATCTTGTGGGTGTGGCCTTTAGTGCTAGATCTTGTGCTAGTAATCTCTGGATTTTCAATAATTCATCTTCATATTGTGTGTAAAAAAATTCCAAATCATTCAGTCCATGAAAACTGGGTGGTTCCCTGATTTTTGTGCCTACCCATCTTACTGTGTGGTCTATTCTAGCACATCTTCTTGTCGATACTTCATGTAGTCTCTATTGCCAGTTTTCTAGCCTGATGTCTGGCTCTATTGCGTATGAAGTAATGCTTCGCCAACTGAGTACCCCATCTGCAGTTGGGTTTACGTAATCCTCATCGCGCACAGTTGTTCTGTAAAACTGGACGATCTCATATAGATACAGAGAAATGGGTTCTATGAACCTCTCCTCTTCTGATGGGTTTAGTGGTGCTATGCCCCTGTAGTCTCCCAATTCAAATGTCATTTTTTTGGTTTTCAAGTTAATTATGGCCTGGTTGTCAAACTCCCAATACAGACCGAGAAATTCCAGGTAAGTTTTTGTGTCGTCTACTATTTTGATGACTTCGAAGTCCACCTTAGTGCGCACTCCATCCAGATCTACTGTTACTCCTTTCAGTCTACCTATTGGTAAGACTCTATGTTGATTTTCTAATTTTAATTGAACGGTTGAGTATCCCAATGTGGGTTCCCCCATGCATTTCCATGTGGTCTTTGGTAGCACATTCACTTCAGATCCTAGGTCCAGTATAATATCTCCCATATTGAAGTCACCAATGTTATCATTTAGTCTAAATTCCCTACTTGTTCTTCTTCTCGTGTGTAGGTGATTAACAATTTTCAGTTATGGTTTTTGTTCCCTATCACTGCTACATTTCTCTAGGATGTTTTGTAGTGCTTTGACAGATGAAGGATCATTTAACACTTTAACGCATGATTGCATAATTTTTTTGATAGTACTTACTTGTCCCTTGGGTTGCATTATGTTGGTATGGTCTAGTGATGGCATCATCTCATATTCTGGAGCTTCCTTGCTCTATGGTGCAGGCAGTGCTATGTCCTGCTTTTGGAATTCTTGTCGGGCTTCTATAAAGATCTCATTTTCCTTGTGTGCATCAAACTATTTCTTGGGGTCTGTGTTCTTCTTTAGCCATTGGTTCTGCGCTGGTTCCTGTGGAACTGCATCATTTCTCGTTTTTGTTCCTCCTTAAGTGACTATATTGATGTTCCGTCCATCATCCCTTTAGCTAAAATCCACTGGACATTCTGATTGTTTAGGTTCCTTTTTTCCTGAATCTTGACAAGTAATGTCAGACATTCCTCTATATCATGATCCGATGCACGACAATACATACAAGTCGTTGGTGGAAGTGGACACCCCCGTGTGTAATGTCTTGGTTGCTGGCAATTGTGACATGTGAGAGGTCCTCTACCTCTTTTGAAACCTCCTCTAGTTCATCCAGCTCCTCTATATCCTATATGATCTCCTCGTGGTGTATTATATTGTGGTGCCTGATTATACTGCACAATATTATACTGGGGTTGTGCCGTGTTGTACTACGACTGCACGTTATTGTATGGTGGCTGCATTGTATTATACTGCGGTTGTGCAGTGTTGTATGGGGTTGGGGATGGATTGAATTGTGATGCTGCTTGCCCAATCATCATTTCAGCCTGTACCCTGTATGCATCTGATATTCTCTCCCGCATTAGATCCATAGTTCTGCAATATTTTTCGTCGTGGCCTACCGACTTACAAAAGGTACAATACAAACTCTTTGGGATTGTCTGGTATTTCTGCATCATCGTGCAGTGATAGGGGTCGTGGCCCAGTTTCTTGCATATTTCGCACCATAAACCTCCCTGTGGTAGTGGGTTAGGCATACCTGTCACCATATACTACGCAAATATTGGGCACTTGTTTTTATGGTGTCCTTCCGTCCTTCATGTAGTGCACCAAATGGATTCTTGTTTGTCCTTGTTCTTGTTTTGGTTTAGCTAAAATGTTAAGTTCTTCAAATCCTCCTTCAGTTCTTTGATAGCTGGGTTCATTTGTTGGTACTGGTTCTCTTCCAATTGTAAGGCTTCTTGTAGCGCCTCGGTCTGCGTCTAGAACTTTTTTTGTTTAAGGGATATTTTAAGTGTGGGAGTAGTGAGTTGAAAAACAGGTGTTGGTGTTGCATGTCAATCATAAGGTATTTTAACTTGCCTTTTAAGAACTTGAATATTTGATCAATATCCCATACATATTCTCTTGGTTTATGTCTTATCTCAATCATCTCATTCATGTACTGATCCTCTGAGCTTGGCTTTTGGAACTCGTTGATCAATAATTTCTTAATGTTGGCTAGTGTCCTTGTCGTCCTGGAAACACTGTTAGTATCTAGACTCATGTATCAGTCTAGTACACAGTCTCTGAGCGTGATCGCAAGTTGCGTGAGTTTTGTATCTTCATCAGTGATCTTCTTTGCTTCCCAGATATTTTTGCAAATGAACAAATGCTTCTCAAGGTCTTCTGCTGCTTCTCCCCAAAAATCTGCTAAGCAGATAGTAGGATCATGTCCTGCCATTTTGAATAATGAACTACTGCCTCCTTCGTGCGGTGTAGATACTTGACTAAGATTACTTGAAATGGCTCCTCCAGTTGTTGCTCCTTGTGTATAGGTGCTTGCTACTATTGGACTTCCTCCGAACTTTGGTTGTCTAAACGGTGGTGTTCTCTTTGGTGTATTGGTCGCACATGGGTTTATGGGTTCCACACTAACATTGATATGGAAGGGATGGTTGTCTGCTCTTCCTATTCTTGGGCCTCTTGTTTTCCTCTCATAGGTGGTGTGTAGGATTTCCTCAATCTTCTCCACAGATTGGAGATCCTCTACCTCTTCCTCATCGCTTGCCAAGCCCTCTGTTTTAGCTACGACTCTCTTCTTGGTGTTCATCTTATATTGGTAGGGTACTCCACTATGCGTCATTTCTGATGAAGCCAAGATCCACTTGAGCTGGTCGTCATCCATCAAGATCGGGTCCAAGGGTTCCTTCTTCGTCTTGCTTGCCTCCTGTCCTCCTTCCATTCCTCCTCTCTCTGTCAGTGCTTCCCCCCTTCCCCCATGCACGTAGGGAATTCTAGCTGCCTGATTCCATTGTCATCACACCTTTGTTATATAGCAATATCTTGATTGAAGTATACAAGGATTGAATGAACCTTCCTCGGGGTCCTCGTAGAAATTCTTGCTCGACTGCGCTGTATGAATTCGCTGTGTCTACTACAAACTCTTTGATGAATCCTGCCACAATACTATCAAGCCAAAAGTCTACTGCATGGGTGAATTTGTTGTTCACCTGCCGTATCTGTTCAATCTGTACTGGGTTCCAATCTAGTTGTCGAATTTGGTTCATTGCGTGGTTATCCTTCATTCGTAGGATCCACTCCTATAGAAGATGTGAAAAATCACAGAAAAATATTGTGTGTAAATCAGTAAATACACATTTATCCAGGTATTGGTGTGGTGTGATTCTAGGGTTTCTATTATTTATGTGTGCAAACTCTAGTTCTTTCGTTCTTAAACAACCCTCAATTTTCTCTTTCATGGGGTTCCAAGGTCTCCACATTCCCTTCTAATGGCTCATTGTGCTCTGGTTTCTCTCCTTCTGTTCTCTTTCACTCTATCCCATCTACTTAGTCCTTTCTTGTTCCTCTTAGCACGACAACAAAACCATTTTTTGGTTTGAATTCCTTCCTTTGGTCATTCGAGTTATTGACCCAAGGTTTATGTCATTCGTGTTCCCAACAAAGCCTCTAAAACTATTGGCTCTCCTGGAAATCTAGAAGGCAACGCAGTACACGGAATGCACTGCGCAGTCTCACCTGAGATAGCTTTAAATGGGTGACTGTAAGACTCTGTAATGATCCCAAGCCAAATTCTTTCTTTGAATCACTAACTACTACTAATTTATTGAGTTATTAAGTGCATACAAGATTCATAAACACATGGAGATCACAATATATTCAATATGTAGAAGCACAAGAAAAGATCTAACCTTTTTATTATGAGCAATGTAAGATCAATACAATAGATGGCTGATCTGGCATAAACCGCAGATGGCCGTACAAGCAATAGATATGAGTTGCTACAAAATGCTCCTGCTAATACAAAATAATGACTCCAAAGGCTGAATAAGAAATGAAGGTCAATACAAGCAGATCTGAATGCCAAACTCTCCAGCTGAAGAATGCCACGCTCCAATAGACGGCTGAAACCCTCAATAACTCGGCCCTGCTTCCGGAAGTGTCCAATCACCCTAAGAAATATGCCAATTGATAGATCGAGTGATGGTAAGAATAACCCAGGTGCCTGAATCTCCAAGATCCCTCTCAATCTCCGTAGATCTGAATTTCCCACTGAATGGGGTGCCCCACTAGATCACGGAAACCCTAGCTGGTTCGACCCTAATGAAGGAGGTCTCCAAATACTCTAAAACTCTCCAAGAATATAGATCGGGTGATGGTAAGAATAACCCAGGTGCCTGAATCT
>JASDQU010310715.1:0-11036 GCA_032191745.1 Picea mariana
CAACACTTAAGTAACTCAGGTTGCTTCTGTATAAAAGACTCATCTTCCCAAGTGGAATCTTCAACCAATAGTTTCCTCCATTTAATGAGATACTATGAAATGGATCTATTCCTCAGCTGGTGAATTCTTGTGTCAGTGATGGCTTCAGGCTCCAATATGATTTTTCCTTCCTTTTCAAGTTCTGGAAATATAGTTTGAACTGGGATCTTGTCACCTATAACCTTCTTTAAGCATGAAACATGGAAAACTAGGTGTACTCGTGAAGATGCAGGCAGCTCCAATTTGGATGCCATAGTACCAATCTTTTGCAACACCTTATAAGGGCCATAGTACTTTGGTGATAATTTATTATCCTTCTTGTCTTGCTTGAGGGACATCTATTTGTATGTTTGTAGTCTTAAAACCACCCAATCCCCTACTTCAAAACTTCTTTCACTACGATGTTGATCTACTTGTTGTTCCATGCGATTCTGTGCCATGGTTAGGTTGTCCTTTAAGATTTGGAGAACTTTTTGTTGATTCACGATGTGATCTTCCACTGCTTGAACCTTAGATTTTTCTTTTAGAGAATAAGTGATGGAAGGAGGGTGGTATCCATAAAGTGCCATAAATGGTGTCATTTTTGTTGTAGTACGAAAGGAAGATTTATACCACCATTCTGCTAAGGGTAACCATTTGAACCGTTGTATTTGTTTATCAAAGACAAAGCAACAAAGGTAGCCTTCCCGAAATTTGTTCACTATCTCAGTTTTTCCATTATATTGAGGATGATAGGATGAGCTATGAGCCAATTGAGTTCCCAAAAAAGCAAATAATTATGTCCAAAAATGTCCAGTGAATATGGGATCTCTATCACTTACAATAATCTTTGGGCTTCCATGTAGCTTTTGAACTGTCTCCATGAATGCGGTGACAACTATACTAGCTTTGAAGGGATGAGAGCGCGCACAAAAGTGTGCATACTTGGTTAGTCTATCAACAATCACCATTATGACACTCTTTCCTTTAGACTTTGGTAACCCTGTGATGAAATCCATGGAAACCTCCTCCCAACGCTGACTTGGGATGGATAATGCTTGTAAATGAACTGGGGTCTTAATTGTTTCCACCTTATTTTGTTGGCAAACCAAACATTTTGCCACAAACCTTTGAACATTAGTTTTAAGGCCATCCCCAAAAAAATCCTTCTTCACTCTATGGTAGGTTTTCAAGAATCCTGAGTGCCCTCCTACTGGAGAGGTGTGAAATTCCAATAGTACCTTTTGTTTGAGTTGGGAGTTTTTACATAAATATAAGTGATCTATGTACCATAGTGAATCATTTTTCCATGTAAATGTATCTGATGCACTGGAATCCTGCTGCAAACTTTGAATGAGAGTCCACACGTTTTCGTCATTCTTCCATTCATCCCTTGCTTTTATTATCCAATTGGCTTGGATGATCGAGATATCACAAAGAAAGGCCTCAACATCTTCATCCTTTCTTGAGAGTGCATCTTCCACAACATTTTTCTTCCCCTTTTTATAGACAATTTCAAAATCATAACCCAATATCTTGGTTACCCATTTTTTTTGTTCTTCTAAAGATAGTCTTTGTTCCAAGAAGTATTTAAGACTATCATGATTTGTTTTGACCTTGAAGTGCCTACCTATTAGGTAAGGACACCATTTCTTCAATGCATGTAGTATTTCCATCATTTCCTTCTCATAAATGGGTTTGCGTAAGTCCTTTCCCTTGAGTGGTCGACTTTCAAAATCCAGGGGCCTTCCTTCTTGCATTAGGACAGTGCCAATTCCATTTCCTGAGGCATCACATTCCAAAATAAAGGTTTTTGTGAAGTATGGAGTCGTCAAGAAATGAGATTTACACATCACCTCTTTAAGTTGTTCAAAAGCTTTAGTTTCAAAACAAACTTGTAGTAGTAACCTGTCAAACCCAAAAATCCTCTAAGATTTTTCAATGTTTTGGGAATTGGCCAGTCCATCATGGCCTTAATCTTGTTAGGGTCTACCTTGACACCTTCATGAGATACAATATGACCCAAATACTCTACCTCCTTTACTCCAAAGAAACATTTGGATGGTTTTGCATATAGTTGTTGCTCCTTTAGTAGTTGTAGCACTTTGTCAACATGTCTCACATGATCCTCCCAATACTTGCTATAGATTAGTATATCATCAAAAAATACTAACACAAATTTTCGAAATAAGGGCTTGAAAATGGAATTCATCAACCCTTGGAATGTAGAAGGTGCATTTGTAAGGCCAAAAGGCATGACCAAAAATTCATAATGGCCTTCATGAGTTCAGAATGTTGTTTTTGGGATATCTTCTTCCTTCATTCTGATCTAATGATACCCTAAACAGAGATCCAATTTTTTGAAATAGATTGCTCCATGTAATTCATCTAACAATTCATCAATGAAGGGAATGGGAAACTTATCTTTAATAGTTTGAGCTCTCTATAATATGCACACATATGCCATGAGCTATTTTTCTTGAATACCATTACCACTGGTGCAGAGTAAGAACTTTGTCTAGGTCTAATAATGCCAACCTCTAACATTTCTTCAACCATGCACTCAATTTCACTCTTCTGGGCGTAAGGGTATATGTATGGCCTAATGTTAGGAGGAACACTCCCAGGAATTAAGTGAATTTCATGATCATTATTTCGAGTGGGTGGAAGACCTTTGGGAATATCTTCAAATACTTTGGAATGCTTATCAATGATCCTTTGGAGATCTGGAGGAATAGATGGCTTAGATGTTTGAACATCTAGTGAGAATAGTTGTGAAATAACACCTTGATTCCCCTTTTTCAATAATTTTGTCATGCTGTTAGAGCTTATCACCTTACCGGGTTTCTCTGTGATACCTCTTAACTCAATTTCTTTTCCTTCCAATGAAAATTTCATGAAAAGTTCTTGAAAATTAAAATCCAATGTTCCTAATGATTGTAACCATTGGATTCCTAGTACAAAATCTGCACCACTCATGGGTATAGCAATCATTGGACTATTCATTACATATTCCCCCATATTAAGATTGATCTTATTTCATTTCCATGAGAAATTGATAGTTCCTCCATCTTCAATCATTACTTGAAACTATGGCGCTGGATATACAAAGCAATTGAGATCTTTGGCTAATTTATAGTGAATGAAATTATGAGTATTGCCAAAATCAATTGGAACTTTTACCTTTTTCTTTTTGATGTATCCTTCAATATTAAGGGTTTGAGGAGTGTTAATTCCAGCCAATGCATTACACAATATCATGGGATTCAACTCTTCGGATGAAGTTGCTTCTACGTTTTCATCTTGATATGGTTCTTGTTCTTCTTCTTCTTCACAATCTATGTAGAATAATTTCTTGTCACCACACTTATGTCCGTTACTGTACTTTCTATCACAATTAAAGCATAAACCTTTTTCTTTTCTTTCCTCTAATTGTTGAGGTCTCAACCTTGTAGTTTGAGGTGTTTTAGAAGAAGAAGCATTGTTCTCTCTATAGATGTTAGGATTGGTCCTTCTAGTAGCCATAGCCATATTTTTACTTTCAACATTTCTTGCCACCTTAAATGCATTCTCCAATGATTTGTGTTCCCAAAGGATAACCTCATGTTGAATGTTATCCTTTAGAGTTCCTATGAATACATCAATCAAGTAATCATCTAGAATATCGGTTACCTTTATATTCAATCTTTGGAAGTTCTCAATGTGCTTAGTAACTGAACCCTTTTGCTTGAGATTTATCAATTGGCTAAAGAAGGTATTTCTCCTTGTATCTTGATAGTGTGCTATCATTTCTTTCGTGAAAATTGTCCAAGTGACGAGTGATTTGTGAGAAAAAATCCATCAATACCATACAAATNTTGAGGTGTTTTAGAAGAAGAAGCATTGTTCTCTCTATAGATGTTAGGATTGGTCCTTCTAGTAGCCATAGCCATATTTTTACTTTCAACATTTCTTGCCACCTTAAATGCATTCTCCAATGATTTGTGTTCCCAAAGGATAACCTCATGTTGAATGTTATCCTTTAAAGTTCCTATGAATACATCAATCAAGTAATCATATGGAATATCGGTTACCTTTATATTCAATCTTTGGAAGTTCTAAATGTGCTTAGTAATTGAACCCTTTTGCTTGAGATTTATCAATTGGCTAAAGAAGGTATTTCTCGTTATATCTTGATAGTGTGCTATCATTTCTTTCATGAAAATTTTCCAAGTGACGAGTGATTTGCGAGAAAAAATCCATGAATACCATACAAATTGATTAGGTTCTAAATATAAGGAAGCAATTCGTACCTTTTGTGTATGTGGCACATTATGGAGATAAAAGAATTGCTCCATCTGAAGTATCCATGTGATTGGGTCCTTGCCATCAAACTTCCTCATATCAATCTTAGGAACATGGTTGGTATTCAAACCAAAGTCAAAGTTTCTCCATTATTGCTTCACCTTCATTTTGTCCTCATCATGAATTTCATGGGATGCATTTTCACTTTCCGGTGTCTTCTCTGTTACGAATTTTTTCAATACTTCCATGATATCCCCTTTTAAACCATCCATCTTAGTATCTAACTTAGCTTCCATTGAATCCGTCTTCTTTTGTAGTTCATTTATGTCCCTACGCATTTATTCACCTTCATCAAGAGTCCAAGTAGGATTTTTTAGAGGCGTATTTGGTGTAGAAGTTCCCTTTTTTGGTGGCATGTTGGCCAAGTATCACTTTTGAACCTTGATTTTGAGGTCATTCTACTAGACAATATTTCTTCTATTGTATGTCCCAAATTTCAGCCCTTCTGGGTATGAAACTTTGTTTTATGTAGTTCTCTGATATTTCTTCTCTGCAATTCCATATGTCTCATCAAAATTGGATGTGCCAAGCGGAATTTACGGTAACTTCCCCACGACTTGCTGATTTTTGTCCTTTCCAGGAGATCTCACTTGTATATCATGCCTCGCACAAAATAATAGATATAAAATTCTGAAACTCATAGTAGAAATACTATAGACTATCCACGATCCAATGAAACCAGTCCCACTAAATTTGGATACTCTAGGAAGAAGTTATGATTGTTTTACCTAGAACACCTTCTCGAGACTAGTCAATAGGACTAGTCAGATACCCTATCTTACATAGGGTGCATCTACAAATTTAAGATGACCTAGAAGATGAAATTTTTACCATAGATACTTTACTAATTTATGTAAATATCCTCCATATTTTAGGGTCTAAAACATTACAGAGAAGTTTTTATAGCGACAATTCCACAATGACTTAGTTCAGGATGATTCCAGAACCCTATCTTGTACAGGCTGTATCTCCAAAAGTATAAGAACTCAGGAGATGAATTTTGAAACCAATGTACCTAGATCTATCTACTAAATATCGTCCAAGTCGTTCCTTCTGAAACATTGTATAAAAAAAATTATAGTGAAAATGCCAAGGTGTCTCAGATGTAGCAGCGAAACCCCAAGACCTTGAGCTTTGATACCATATGTTAAGAACCAAATATCAATATAGCATAGAAAAACCCCAGAAAAAATACTCAACACCTTGAAAAAGAGATAATTTCAGATAATAAGCCTCTTTGAGGGGGAAACCTCCTTTTACCCCACTTAAATGTTCAAGTACAAGATGATTCAAAATGAAAATGTCTCCTTGGTATGATATGCCCCAATTAAGGGGTAATGAGCCAATATTAGGGCTTAATAGGATGTTGAATTCCATTGGGGTCCTCAATGTCAAATTGATTTTGAAATTTTAAAACAAAAGATTTTAGTTTCTCCCATTCTAAGAGGTCCATATTGGTCCCTCCCTTTCCATACTTGTATTAATGCCTCAGATATAGCTCTAGGTGTTGTTTTGGGCCAAATATAAAATCAAGTTCCCTATGCTATCTATTTTTTCAACAAAAACCTCTCTCATGCTGAGTTAAATTATACAATTACTGAAAAATAATTCTTAGCAGTGGTTCATGCCATTAACAAATTCTGATACTATATAACTGGGTATGAGGTCATTGTGTTGATTAAAGGTTGGTTGTATTTTATTTCAACCCTTGAATAAATCTCGATAGCACAAAGGATGAACTCCAAAGTGGTCCCCTTATGGTGAAAGCCCTCACGGGAAGACGCTTTGCAGATTGAGTTATCCTAGAAGTATGGTTAGAGAACCCATGCTTATTTGTGGAATAATGAGATGAAGTTCAATGAATTTTTTAGCGAAACTATCCTATATGGATAGTGATTTTCATTCCATTTCTGGTGGTATGTGGAACGTCACATAACTCCTCACGGTTAGAGAGTTATGGACATCAGAAGTTGGATAACCCAGGTTTGGGTAATGGACCCAAGTTTGTTTGATGGATAATGGTATGAGTTTTGATATATGTGTAGGTAATAATATTCTATATGGATATTACATGTCATTATATTTATGGTGGTATGTGGAACGTCAGATAACTCCTCACGGTTTGAGAGTTTTTCCCTTACGAAGTTGGAAGACCCCCATATGTCATCTAGAAGCCCCAAAAGGTCAAAGTAGTTTAAGAGTTTTTAGAAGGTAAATAATAAAGTGAAGTGATGAGTGTACTATAATTCAAAGTGAATAAAAAATAAATTATTTAAATAAAAAATTTAATGTATAAATTAGAAGTGGGCTAACCCTAAAATAAGGAAAGTGGGCAAAGTGACCTAGAAGATGTTTTTAAGGAAGCTACTTGGAGAGTATAAATAAGAGGCAAGGCTCTCTCATTTTAGATCACACATGAGAATATTGAGTATATATAGGTGTCTAAGGTAACCAAATGATATCTAAGTCGAATTTCAGAAGGAAGATGAAGAAAAGAAGGTCGGAATTCAAGGGAGGATAAATTCTTTTGATGATGCTTTCTAAAGTATGTAATTTATAGGTCATCTCACCATTTTCTCAATAAAGTTTTTTATAGAATAATTCAGATTGTGAAATTTCTATGCCATTGAGAAAATAGATCCAAGTATCTATGGTAAAACAATCATCTTGTGGGTCATTGTATTTTTGGAGTTACACTCCGTAGAAAATAGGGTTTATGGCTAGTCCTGAAACTAGTCTAAAATAGGTGTTTCAGGAAAAAACGTCATAAATTCTCCATAAAGGATCAAAATTAAGTAAAACCAAATGTGTTCTTTATAGTACAGTCTATAGTATTCTGTGTAACATTTTCAGATTGATTCAAAAAATATTCCATGTGGGGCACACTCTACAAGGTCGCTCTCTAGAATAATCCAGAATTCAACACGGTATGCCAATTTTGCTCTAACTTCTTTTACGAGAGGTTTCAAGTAGTGACACATGAAGGAATTGCATAAAACACACTGAATAACATTGTATATTAGTTTCATATATTTATTCATTATAGGTACATAGTTATGATTATTTCAAGTTAAGGTTGTTGACTAATCCAAAACTAGTCATGTGAGACTAAAGAAAAGTTTGATGAAAATGCTAGTCTCTTGTTGTTAAATTTAAGGAAGGTTTGTAGGTATGTGATCATATACACTAGTTCTATTACATAGTTACAAATCATATTTGGATGATGGAATTGATGAGGGATTTTGGTTAAGGTACATATTGGGTACATGGTTGAGACAAGTAGTTCATGAGTTGGCACATACATGAGGTGTATAGTTGATGATGTTGGTAAATATTGATGAGTCATAGTTGATTAGTAGGTTACACATGATTGGTACATACTTGGTACATGGTTGGATGCACTTGTTTATGGTACAGGTTGATTATAGGCTGTTTGGTACAAGTTGGTGCATGGTTGATGCACTTGTTTATGGTACAAGTTGATTACAGGTTGAGGTATAGGTTGATGCATGGTTGATGCATGGTTCAAGTTTATTGATACAAGTTTAGAATGGTATATCTCATAGTGATAGTGTGACAGTGCTTCCATCATTCTACTTCTACTTCAAGGCGGTTGGACGGGGAAAGGACAGGTGGTTGTAGCCACCTTCCGGTTGTAGATGGAGAACATAGAGGGTTGTAGCCTCCTTCTAGTTGTAGACAAAGAATTGGGGAGTTGTATATTCCCTTTGGCTGTAGCCTGATAAACTAGGAGGTTGGAGCCTCCTTCTAGTTGTAGCTAGAAAACAAAGGAAGTTGGTGCTTCCAATGAATGTAATTCTTTAAGACATATAAGAAAAAACATTATGTGGTTTTCTCCCGATTTGGGTTTCCACATAAAACACAGGTGTATTGTGTATGTGTATGATTGTTCATTTGTTCGTTGCTCATTATTGGATGACAATTATACATTGATATAACACTTGGATTATTTGGTTAAAAGGGATCATTATTGCTCTATTACTGATTCACTCCCCCTCTCAGTAATCCAACAATTGGTATTAGAGAAGGTTCCTTCAAAAATCATTTTAACCACTAAAAGGTAGATCATGGAGAGAAACAACTTGTATACAAATGGAATACCATAGTTTGATGGACAAAAGTATGATTTTTAGAGCATAGGGATGAAGACATATATACAAGCACATGGATTTAAAATTTGGCAATCAATTGTAGATGGATACACAACATCAGCAGTTCCACCAACAAATGAAAAAGAAGTGAAACTCAGTCAGAATAATTACAAAGGAACAAATGCACTTTTGAATGGTCTCAGTTAAATGGTATTCACCAAAGTTGCACATTGTAAATCTGCTAAAGAGATTTGGGACAAGCTTCAAAATATTTATGAAGGAGATTCAAAAGTCAAAGCAACAAAGCTTCAAACTTATAGAGGTCAGTTCGAACAGCTAAAGATGAAGGAAGATGAGAATATTTCATCCTACTTATTGCAATTCAATGAAACAGTGAATGCAATCATTGGATTGGGAGAAGAAATTGAAGAATCTGTAATTGTTCAAAAGGTACTATGATCTCTTCCTATGAGATTTGACCCTAAAATATCAACAATAGAAGAAATATCAGATCTAAACTCAATAAGCATGGATGAACTACATGGAATCTTCACAGCATATGAAATGAGAACTGAACAAGAAAATACATATATAAAAGAAGCACCCTTCAAAGCGTATAAAATATCAAAGAAAAAGGAAAAGAAACAAGAATAGCATAGCAGCAACAATGACATCTCGGAAGATGATGAAGAAGTGGCCAACTTCGTCAAAATACTAAACAAGGGAACTAATGGTAGGTATAAAGGTAAGCTTCCTTTAGTTTGTTTTAATTGTGATGGTATTGGTCATTTTGCTAACAAATGTCCTCATAAGAAAAAGAGAAATGATGAAGGTTACTCAAAAGACAAACACACATATAAAGGAAAAAGAACTACAAACAAAGTTTTCAAAAAAAGCTTATGCACCAAAGAAGACATCTCATCATCAGATGAATATGAAGTCAATGACAGTGATATAGGAAGAGTTCTATGCATGGAAGTAGAAGACTCTGAAGAAGAATATGAAGAATTCGAAGAAGAATATGAATAAGTTGAATAAGAAATTGAAGAGGCATAAGTTGACTACTGAGAAGAATTGATGTGTTCCATAGAAGTTATCAAAAGAGAAAAGAAGAAAAACAAGAAACCTTAAGAGGAACTAGACAAGAAAGAAGATACTCAAGAACTAGAACAAATGATCACAAATTTGAAAGTTAAAATAGAAGAATATAAAAGAATTGAAGAAGCACTCAAAGAACAGCTAGAAGAAAAGGACAGGAACATTGGAATTTGAAAGCAGAGATTGTCACATTAAGAAAGGATATTCAAAAGAAAAATATGCAGAATAGCTCAAAAGTTTTGGATGACATTATCAACATTCAAAAATTTCATCTTGACAAGTCCAGACTTGGATACAATGAGACAGGAAAGGGATCAAGCTCCAAAACAACAGAGAAAGAAACATATCCAAAAAGCTATGCAAAAACAATAAAAGGGGATATGAAGATATACAAGGAAGATTACATGGACACTCCTCCACTGAGAAGATTTAGATTTCAGAATCAACAATAGACATATAGGCCTCAAGAAGAAGAACGATTCATAAGAGCACCTCCTTTTAGAAGATATTCAACTCCTAGGTATCAAAATATATTTTTTGGTTTATGTTATGCATGTAATAATTTTGGACATAAAGTTGTGAGTTGCAGAGATGACAACAGGAACATAAACAACTTTGAAAGTGATACACAAAAGGGTTATCCAAGAAGGCCTAGTGAACCACATAGAAGAAGTTACAATAGGTTTGAATCTTTGAGCACTGAAGTGGAATGTTACAAATGTAACAACTTTGGACACATGGCCAAAGATTTCAGAATGACAATCCCTCCTAGAGAACCGCAACAAAATAACAACAGTCACAGACAACAACATCAGAAAAGGACATGGACAAGAAAGCAGAATCAATATATCAAGGAAGAATGCACACTCGCTTTACAATCTAAGAAAAAGAAACGTCGTTGGTATGTTGACAGTGGTTGTTCAAAACACGACAAGTGATAGAGACAAGTTTCTTACATTAAGAAAGGAAAGAGATGGATCAGTCTCCTTCGGAAATGACGATTCAACTAAAATCGTTGGAAAAGGCATAGTCAGAATTGGGAACAAGAATACAAAAGCAGAAAATGTTCTACTAGTAGAAGATATGAAACATAATATTCTAAGTGTGAGTCAAATGTGTGACCAAGGTCATAAAGTTACTTTTGATTCACAGAAGTGTGATATAAGAAAATAAGGTTCAGGAAAATTGATTGCTACAGCTACAAGAACTTCAATAAACATATATGTGTTAAGTGAAATTGGAAATGAAAAGTGTTGTCTAGGAAAGGAAGATGAAATTTGGCTATGGCACAGAAGAATGAGTCACATACATTTTGATAACCTTGTCGAAGTCAGCAAAAGAGAAGTAGTCAAACAAATACCCCATATCACGAAACCAACCAACACTTTATGCAAGCATTGTCAACAAGGAAAGAAAACAAAGACTAGGTTCAAATCAAAGGAATATTCAACGAAAATACCACTG
>JASDQU010310716.1:0-13628 GCA_032191745.1 Picea mariana
TTGTCTTCAGGGCCTACATGTACAATTCACTTTGTCATCTTCAAAAATTCATTTCTCCTCAACCATGAGGATCCACGTGACATGCCACATACCACTGGAAAGAGCATGATGTATACTATCCATCCATGGGTGTTTTATCTGCATATGCATTTTCCTTCATGTCCAAATACCTTCATCAATCTTGCGGTCCAAAACCCATGACTAGGGTTGACATCAATGAAAACAACCAATCTTCCAACACTTATGAATCCCCTCTTCCTCCTTGGGAGGGTTCTTGAGCTCCCTAATAGAGATCTCTTCTCTTCATACAATGGCAAGTGACAATGGTGAAGAAATACAATGCCAATCCTCTTAAGAGGTGAGTGGAATGGCCCTTTCTATAGTGCTTGAATGATTCAAAGAGAAAAGAGGATTCTCCAAGAAGAATTCTTGCAACATAACAACACCTTGAAGTTATTATTTTTCTAGAACACCCATGGCACATATTTATAGTGTCCATTCATGGCAAGATATAAGTAGTTCATATGTGAACAAGGTGCCTTTTAGGGCACTTCCTAGCCCTTGACCAATCTCCAAGCTAGATTTCGCTCAGATCTGTGTCAAATCGTGTTGGGGGTCAAACTGGAAGTGTTTGAGAGGCCCAAAAGATTCATAAATGAGTATTTCATGAGAAGTGCCAGGTTTTCTCGTAGACAGTTATGCATCCTACGCATTATGCGCATAGTGCACAATTAGGTTTGTGTTGGCTCACACATTATGTGCACAGTGCTCGTGCTTCCTCTGGTGAATTTGTGCCCTTTGATTTGTGAACATAGTATATAGTTTTATGCCTTTTGTTATGGATTTTGATGTTGTAGGTGTACTTATTGCTGCTGGAATTGATGCCTTTCTTCAACTGTTGTTTGTAATGCTACAAATGATTTTTCGGTGATAATACCCTCGTTTTTGTGACGAAAGGTGTTATTTCATTAAAAAATGTTTTTTTCTAAATCAATGCTTTAGTTTTTTATACCTTACATAAGGTTGATCAGGGGCTTGATATCATCTATGAATTTATATGCCAACTACAATGATTTGTATATACATAATGGTTCTTCTTCATGAACCTATTTTATTACAAATGGGTTAATTAACATCGTTTTCAAAGCCACTCTTGTGAACTCTGGTGGATGAGTGGGATAAGTCATAAACCCAATGGATGCAAGAAATTTATTGGTTATTCAAGTGATGCAGTCACATATGATTTTGTATCTGCAAGACACCTTTGATTGTTTGATGAAGTTTTCTTCCAGAAAAACTATGATTGTTTGATGAAGTTTTCTTCTAGAAAAATTAGTTTTCTAGCAACATTTTCATGTTCTCTTAGAATCAAAAGGTGAAAATAATACATGTTGTCAATGCCCCATGGAAAATAGTTGGTGTATGTGTGCTATGAAGGCTTCATGATTTTGATAAATGGACATTTGGGGATCGCACTATTATGCTATATGACCAATGTGAGAAGGAGTTCCATGTTGGTTTTTTGAGAGACTAAGGCATGGAATATTTAAAATAATTTCCAGAGGGTGAGTGGTTCTACTGCAATGATTCATTTTTCACTACAAGAATTGGTTTCACTCTGGTCAAAAGGCATACCTTATTTCTTAATTACATATTTTATGCAGAAGAAAAGTCACAAAGGTCTAGAACAAGTTTCTAGTGACAATATGTCCTGGCAGCTTCTTCATGGAAAAACAAGGGACCCTGATAGAAGGGTGTTATTTTCAGAGTCTTCTTCTATTTTTGTTGAATTATTTGATTCTATAACTGACACTATGACAGGTGGAGACTTAATCCCTTAAATATTCTATAGTAAAAGCATGAAGGCTTAGGAATTTCAAGGGATGTGTTGTACATATTTGACAACAGATTCAATAGTGGTTTCTGTTGCAGTGTTCTGAACTTTTGGGCGACAATTTGTAGAGTTACCTCTTGTCACTACCAACTTAAGAAGTCAAGGACATGATTATTTTCATATATTGAGACACTTCTTGGATTATTGAATGTTTAAAACATGGTGTTGTGTTTATGGTGCTCCAAACAAGGTTCTCTAGTGAACTCAATATCTTTGAATGATGACATTGGCACTACTAGATATTATGACATAACAAGTTGGGGATTCCAATTTTTTAGATATTTTGGATATGAAGGGTCCAAAAATAGGAAAAGTGTTGTGCAAACATTAATTTTTAATCACTTAAAAAGAGAATAAAACATATGGAGCATAGTTTACTAGTGGAACTAAGGGAAAATTGTACAAGAAACATAGGAAGACACTTTGCAACAAATTAAAAAAGGTTGATCATTCCATAGATTATTCAATGTCCCTGGTTTTAAGAAAAAATTCCAAACTATTTGAATGTTTCCCCACCTAGTACAATGCAACAAGTAAAAAACAATGATGAAGAAAATCTTCAGGAGGTGATTAACATGAATGTTTTGCTAGAATACCTTGGAAGAAAAATCTAGAATGAGGCTATAGGTGCATATTTCTTGATGGTGTATAACCAATGGCATTTTTTCCACTAGTTACCTTGGATATGAATCAAGGGAATGCATACCTCATTTTTTTCCAATTGATCATACAACATCAACTATTGGACACAGATTACATGTGAAATGTCTTAAGGTCCCAATTTCTTATTGAGAGGAAATGGGATCTATGGCTTCAATCTCAGGTTCATCCTTGTTATACTATGTTAGAAGAACTTCAAGAGAGTGATCCATTAGGTATTATCTTTCTTAAATGGAGAATGAAAAGTTCCCGAGAGTCCATGGTTCCTTTGAACATCAACTGCTAGCCATCAATTTTTGGTTTCCAATGTGATACAAATTAATGGAGGAAGCTCATTAAAATTTGACGATTAAACACAACAAGTAGAAAAAATGACAAGTGGCGGCAAAGGTTATGGACAATTCATGATATCAAAAATAATTCTATTCTTCAAAAAATTGAGATAGCATGTTAATCAAAGGTGTCGTGTTTCTCACCTCCAAGTCTATTTTTAGTAAAAAAAATCAATCCATTCCATATTTGAAAGAATAATATCAAATATCATGCTAGAATGTGAAAGATTATGAAAAAAAGAATTGTAGATCTCAAAACAAGGGGTTGGTAGGGGATCTTCCTTTTGCAAGAGAAGGAGAGTTAGAACAAAATTCTGGTAGCAATATTGTGTTCTTCAATCTTAATCCATATGGGCAATAATTTTTTTGATTTCTAAATCAGAAAAATCTCATGGATTCCTTTTGTTTTATTATTGAGCCTTGTCTTCTTACTTTTTCAATTATTTTATTTATTATATTTTCAAACCTATTCTATTTCTAATTCAATTTGATTTACAATTGACAAATTTATTTCTTTAATGGAAAAAATATTTTAATGTGGATGATTTCATTGCTAATGACCTTTTTTGCATTGAGTTATAGATTCAAACGTTGCTCACAAATTGTATTCCTAAATATTTTTTTGGATTCCCTTTTAGAGATGCTCATATTTTCTCTGGATTCATGTTTAAAATTGTCCATATTTAAATGTTCATCTTCTTTGTTTCAAATTTAATGAGTTTGTGTTGTTGTCTATTAGGTATGATGCTTAAGTAACTTCTTATTTTATTCCACCTATCATACTCATATTTTGTGCTCAAGCCTATGAGACTCCATGCCCAATGGACTAGGTATTTTATCTTAGAGATTACCTATTCTAAATATAGTTTTTTTCCCTATCTTTTATTAACCCTATCTACCTAATCCTTTACTTTTAAATTTTCCATCATGAGATTAATGATGTAAGATACTTCCTAGTGACAATAGACATTGAGTTTTATTTGTCTTTGAGGGATTCCCCTCAGGTCTAAGAGCCAACTTGTGGCCTAAATTTGTTTTAAAGATGTCTTGGAATGGTTTCTAAACAACTAGGAACCATTTCAAGTTACAACATTATTTTTGTCATCGTTGTAGGTGACGAATGTTCGAGATATTTTCCTCGAGGTTTTATCAAGATAAGATCTACTTCTTGAAGGAGAAAAAGGATCAGACGCAGGCTATGTGGTTATTGACATGGAGAATCCACTATGATTTCACTAGCGACTCCACTGTGTTTCAATGTCAAGTTCAATTGTTGCTAAGATTGTTGTGAGGTATGCTCCATTTGAATTTTCAAATGTACCTCATTTTCCTAATCCCATGCCTAGAAAAAAAGACTAGGGAGACTGTCTTCCAATATTTAGAGAATATGATGACGAGTTCCCTACACAACACCTGATAGATTTTCATGAATGCATATGCTTCAACTGGGTACTTTTCATGAGGATATTCTCATGAAAATGTTCATGATCATTCTAGATGGAGATGCTCGAAAATGGTACAAGTATTTACCTGTTGATAGTATTTTTTCACTCAAATATTTTAATGTTGTGTTTCATTCTTCTTGTAAAATAATTTATCCTACTGAGCTCCTTTTGAAATATTGTTGTTAGAAAATTGAATTTCAAGGATTTGTTAGAAATATAAATTATGATTAATTTTTATCCCACAATAGAAAGACTCAAGATGCATTTGAATACTTCGAATATTATTCTAATTATAACACCCCAAGACTGAGCCCCAATTGAGTTGTAAATATGAATGTCTTTTATAGGCTGGTGAGCCAGTAATTATAAGCCATAAGGATTATGTGATGATTGGGTCGAAGAGCGTAGATGCTAAAGGATAGTGAGCCTATTTTTGTACATGTAAACACTCATATAATTAATAAAATACATCACTATGTGTAGACCAACCAAGAAAAAAGAGTACGGGGGACTAAATTCCACTAAGAAAGGAAAGGGAAGGGCTAAGAGCCTAGGAAAGGAGCTAAGCTAGAGGGCTGATCTCTAAGGGAATATTATAATAATATTCCTAATGATTATGGTGAGGATAATTATTTTTTCCTAAGTTCTTATGGAAAAGAGCATGAATCCCAAGTGGAAAGAAATGATCTCTAGGAGAGACATGTGTCATCAGGGGTGCATGCAAATATATGTGGGGAAATTAGTATGTTTTGGCGATTTCCCCATTCACTCATGAATTCACTCACTCATCCATCCTCTCCATCAGTAGACCTCTACATCTTTCCCCAGGCATTGAGCCAGACATGCACTCACGAAACCATGCACACACTTAGCCATGGACTCCATCAGTCGATCCTCTCAATGCCTCACACACACCTTCAACTATGATCTCGTACATTTCTTGTTATTCACAACACGCCTGTACTTGCCTGAACCTATGTTGTGCCTTACCTATGTTGTGCCTTGCCTGAACCTATGTTGTGCTAATACATGAAACTGTGTATTAGCATAATGAATTTGTCTATTTAGAATTATACATATATACAACTGAAATTATTGTAATTTTTTAAGTGGCATGACCAGTTTGACTATTTGGGTATATTATAATGTGTTAAGTTACGCAAGAGTTTCTGTGTGGCATAGCCCAATAGATATAAGCCTAGGTATGTTACAAATTGGTATCAAAGAGGAACTTGAATAGTTTTTGTGGTAGCATGGCTCGACCTTGGGTAGATCGGGGATGTTACAAATTGGTATCAGAGCTCTAGTTTTCAACATTGATCTTGGATGGGTTGTGTAAGTGAAAATTGAAGAAAACATTTCATAGAGAATTGAAGTTACAACGTGTCAAGAGAACACTTGGACTATGTTCAAAATCTCAAGAGTTTTATTGGTTCGAGAAATCTAGAAAATGAAAGAAACCACAACAACCATGGTTTTGGAGCCACAAGATTAGATCTGGGTCATTGGATCTTTTCGAGAGAAGACAAATCCTTCATAGTCATCGAATCTGGAGAAGGTGTGTAGTCGTTAAGCACCAAAGTCCTTCATACTTCTCCCCTTCGGTTGATTTTATATTTTTTTTGAGAAAGAGGCAAAAGATCTGAAGCTCCGAAGTCCCTAAGCTAACTCATGTTGTAGATCGCGGGGAAAAATGCCTGACCATTGGATTTGGTGAAGGACAAATTTGGGATGTCATATCTGCATGCAGGTGAGTGTGATGCGCATATATCATGACAGTTTGGAAGTTCGACACTACGGGAGAAACAAGTTCTTAAGTTTCTTGTGAGAAAATCTCCCGAATTCCTGAATTCTCGAACTCTAGAGTCAATCCAGACCGTTCATTATCGGAGACACGTGTCCGCAGATTAGTTATTTTTTGGGAGTTTAGAAGTTTAGTGTTTGGTATTTTTGTGGTGTTATGTTTGCAAGTTCCTCGAAGCCCGAAGTTCTGAAGTCCCAAAGTGTCAGAGTCATGAAACTTTGGGGAGAACCTATTAAGGAGTTTGTCAGTTTGGCGTTCGACCGTTTTGAAGCATTCTAGTGTCATATATTCCTAAGACCAAAGCTTCAGAGCCCCGAAGTATTAAAAATCCGAAGAGCGGAGGTTTGGGGAATCAACCACTTCAGTGTTCGATGGAAATTTTTTATTGTGTTGTGAAATCCTTCAAAGCCTAGAGTTTTAGAGCCCCTATTAACTGTGGATCTCAGTTAGGAGTGTGGACCATTGATTCTTTAAATCTTCAGGGGTTTTCCAGTTCAGTGTACGAAGGAGGTGAAGTATTGTGTAGTAATATCCTCCGAAACTTGAAGTACCAATGTCCCAAAGTGCCAGAGTGACGTGGCATGATGATGTCACCTAGGGTGATGCGGAACCACTTATATGTTCCACGTTTCAACTAGATTCATGACTTTTAAAGACCTTATGTGTCAATTGGAACTTGACATGTGTCACTCATCGATTGGATCATGTGTCATATCCATATTTTGACATGAAGCACTCATGGTGTGTAGGGATAAGTAGACCCCGATAGTTCAGAAATTAGGCATTTGGGAGTTTTCATGTGCAAATTTGTAAATACATCTAAAGTGAAAATATCTAGAGAGTGTTTCTGAGAGTTCACTAGTTCGAAATTCTAGAGAAATAAGGTTTTAAGTTAGCATATATACCGAAGCCCATATTTCCTATGTACCAGAGTCTCGATGCTCTGAGGAACACCTATTCGAAAGTTCAATGTTCGAGTGTTTCAAAGTGTTCTTGTGTGAGATCCTCCAAAGTCACAAATTCTCAGAGCACTGGAGTGACGTGGCATGTTGACATCACCTGGGGTGATGTGGACCCACTCTAAGGATGCCAAGTTTTATCTTGTTTCATGCTTTTCATAGACCTTTTGTGCCAATTAAAACTTGACATGTGTCACCTGTAGATTGGGCCACATGTCATATCTATATTTTTGACATGTATCACCCCCCCCATGCATGATTGCTGATGAGACTCTGTAAGTTAAGATATTTGGCATTCGGGGATATGTGTGTATATTTTTGAAATACCTTTCAAATATCGAAGAATAATAGTGCTAGAGTAATGAAACGCCAAAGTGCCAGCTCGAGAATTCAAAATTTTTTCGTTTGGGAGAATTGAGGCGTAATAGTGTAAGAACCCCAAAAGTGTGAAGCTCTGAAGCGCTAGTCTAGGAGTTCGCCATTTAAAAATTTGGGAGAAGTGTTATATTATGTTAGTTAATCTTCTAAATCTCCAAAGCAGCAGAGCCTTGAAGCTCTAAAGATGTATTGTGCAAGAATTATTTAGTTCGACGTTCGGGAGAAACAAGATGGGAGGTAGTAAAAGCCTCTGAAGCCCGCAGTTCCAGAGCCCCGAATTCCCAAAGATATGGAGAATATACATTCAATTATGCTCTTGGTCACATCCCGTGATCACAGCGGATTGAGGGTTGAAGAAAAAGGGCTAATTCTTGAAAATTCTTTTTAAGGACAAAAAGGGGCTTAAAATAGGAGCCCATGGGGTTTTTGATTTGTACGGACCTACATTGGAAGGAAATCACAAGATCCTATGAAGCTTGAGAGAGGATTCATCATGGATCCAAAAGCTAATTTAGCTTCTAAATAAGATCACTTGTACAGGGATTTCCCTCACAGAAAGGACAATCTTCCAATGACCATAAATTTCTGCTCAAAAATCAAAATTGAGCAAGGGAGAAGTCATTGGAAAGATGTTGGATAGTAGAAGATAAATTTTCACCTAGAAAATTGAGTCGAACATTAAATTTCTCAAAAAATAAGAAGAAATAGGCATGATATATTATTGAACCAGGATGGTTCATATTTTCATGAAATTGCTGAAACAGATATCCTGACAAAGTTTTGTTGCTTGCACATTTTGAAGAGTTGACAACAACTAGATTAGATCAGGATAAACACAAAGTGTAGAGGAATGGAAGATACACAGGGTGCTTACAACCACAAAGATGAGATCAAAGGGATAAATATCCATATTGGTATTGAAGGAACAAACTCAAATGGACATGGAGAAGGAAGGGATGAATGCCTGAACTTGGTTGAAACTGTTAAAAAATTGTAGAAGGATTTCCAAAGCTATAAATATGATAATGAAAGGATTATGAAAGACAAGGAACAACATGAGGAATTCAACATGAAGTTAATGCAGAGCCTAGACATAATTGAAATGAAATTTGATAAGGAGAATGACTCAAGCAAATCAGGAAGTCACAAGTCTCCTGATGATAAATGAAGAACAAGGAGTGTTAGAAAACATCACCATCACTCCCCAAGAAATTCCAATAGGAGAGCACACGTTATCACAAGTCCATCCCATTTCAGGAAGTATTAGAAGAGGTCTGGGGTGGATGAACTATGAGGAGAAATGAAAAAAATCAAACCTCCTATGTTTGATGGTGAGCACAAGAAGGACAAAGATGCAGAGACATGGATGTTAGGCATGAGAAATTATTTCCAATTGCATAATTATTCTTCACAGGAATAAGGAATAATTGTTATCTATCAACTCAAGGGAAAGACATCCATGTGGTGGGATCAACTTATGCAAGTGGAACATATTAAAGAGAAAAATGTTACTTTGAAGGAATTCAAGAATTATTTTGAAAAGAAATACTTGACTAAGAGATACTATGACAAGAAAATGAAAGAGTTATTTTAAATCAACCTTGGGAGTATGACCATTGATGAATATGAAATAATGTTTTTGGAACTGTTGAAGTATGTTTCTTTCATCAAGGATGAAACAATTAATATTCATAGGTATTTGAGCCGACTTCCCTCATTCATCAATGATAAAATACAATATGATGATCCAAAAACTCCGGAAGAGGCCATAAGGAAAGATAAATGCCTATATGATCAACATAAAGAAAGGCCAACTTTCCAAAAATCTTGGGAAGACAAGAATAAATATAACATGGAACGAAGGGAGAAGGGGAATAAGCCACCATTCTTCAGAAATAGTCCCCAGGGACAACCAACTTATATAAATCCCATCGTATTGAGACAAGAGGTAAAAGGCCAAGGTAGCCACCTATTCAATGTTGTGGTTGTAAAGGAGATCATATGTATAGAGATTGTCCTCACAGAGGTGAAAAAGTGAGAATTGTTCACAATTTACAACAAGGTGAAACAATGGAGTACATGGGCAGAAATGTAACAAGGATCTATGCAGCCCTAGACAACAAGAAATCAAAGTTTCAATCACATATGATTTAAGTGGAAGGTATGATCAACAACCAAACCATTTCTATTTTAATCGATTCGAGATATAGTCATAGTTATATAGATCTTAAGATGGTGGAAAGATTGCATTTGCCAAGAAACAAGAATGGAAAATCTTGGTTGGTGCAGCTGGCTACTGGAGCCAAAATAAAAGTTAATGATATGGTTAAGTTATGTCCCATGGACATGAATGGACTGAACACCAGGGCAGATTCAAACTTCTTTCCCTTAGGTTCCTATGAATGTCTAATTGGGATGGATTCATTGGACCAACACCATGCTATCCTAGACTTTCATAACAAGGAATTTACTTGTCTGGAAGGGGAATGGAACCCAAGGACAGTACAGGGAATTCCTAGGGAAATAACTATCAGAGAAATCTCAACAATGCAGATGAAGAAAAGATACAGGAAATGGTGTCAAATATTTGCAGCTCATATGCAAGAGACACCTAGAGATATGGTGTCAAATATTGAAGACTATGCAGTCCTAAAAGAGTTTGTGTTAGATGATCCAAAATACAAATATCATAGTTTAAAAAATTAGAATAAAATAATTATTAATTTAGAATATTAAATTAATAATCTAGAATATTTAATTAATAAATGGAGACATTTAAAAATAGAGTATTGTTGTAAAAGATATGACTCTAGAAAGGTGTCGTATCTTAGGCTCTAAATTAGGAGTATAGTTAAAAGATTGTTAAGATAACATTTATTGTAAATGGACACTTGTTTTTTTAATAAGTCATCCATAACTAGAGTTTGTTAGGACATTTAGATTATATATAGCTCATTGCAAGAGTGTTGAGGTGTTCAGGTGTAAACTCTTGCAAATTCTCATATGTAACTTATTTTCCTATTTAATAAAAGTGTGTGTCTAAGGAGACTTTTGCCATTATTGTGGTATCATAGCTCTAGTAATGCAGTTGAACTAAGGAGGAGATTAACTTATTTGAGGAGGATATTTCAGTGCTACAGGCCAACACACTCCATCAATAAATTGGTTAGTTATTTTTTTTAAAAGGGAAAATAAATTTTCTGTCTTTTGAAATTATTTCATGCCCCATTGGCAAACCCCGTTTTCCTTTACCTTCTGCATTTCTTTTATCTACAGTTATCCAGATATGAAAATTCTCACGAACACAAAATTCTGCCGATGTCATAGAAAATTGCTATCAGGAACTATTAGAATGCATGAAATCCATTTTTGTGAATATGTTGTTGAATGCTCTTTATCCCTACGCACTCCGTCAGTTAAATTGATGCCCAATGGGAAGCTTCTCAGTAGTGAATCAAATATTTCGACAACTGCTTCAGTTTACCCATAAAAGACAAATAGACAATCCCTGGTACATGAGCCTTGGATAACTTGACCTATTTGTTAGCTAAACTGGAGATCAACATGTGCACAGAGTTTTTGTTGATCCTGGTGGAAATAATTATTTATCTATATTTCTTGGTACTGGAGGAGCTGAATCATATTATACACATGCTAAATGGAGGAAGCCACAAATGATGAGTAAAATGAAGGGCCTAGTTAAAAATGATGTAGCATGGAATCGACAATAGATAACTGAAGGTTCTTACTAAAATTAGACAAAAAATTTGTCTGAGAGTTGAGTCATTCCTCAGTTTTGAAATCATTACGTAAACTAATGCCTATCATTTGAAAATTTTGCATGGGTTTCTAGTTTTTTTTTTCATGAATATTTCTTCTTGGTGAAAATTATATGACGACATAACATCTACTTCAATTTTTGATTTGGTTTACTTTCAATTTCATAGCTTCGACACGGGATATAATTCTTGGGACGAAGGGAGGCCAACTCTATGAGATTGTAATTGAAATTGCAAAGACACTCGAAAGACATGATGTGATATAACGTCTTTCCTTCCAGGTTGTCTACCTCTCCATAACAAAAATATGAGACGATGGTCGAATCGAAGAATTGGGTGGACAAATCTATCATATATTTATGAAATAGAAATAGGTTTATCTGTCCATTCCATTTTGTAGAAGACATCGGGCATAAGACATCCAATTTCCCATATTTGATATTTTTCTTTGATGGGATGTAACAACTTCAAATCATTTACTAGACCAACATTTGCTTTGTGGTTTAGTTCTATTTCAAAGTGCAAGCACCACATAAATTTTTTATTAGTTTGAATTTTATGCAGTATTTTTTTTGGGTAACAAAAAATTTGTAACTCAAAGTAATTTTACTTTGAGGGGAGGTAATTTTTTATTTTTTACCAAAATTTGCAAGAGCTTTGTAAAGAGTAAAATTTTGAAAGTTACCTAGAATTTGACTAGAGCCAAGTGCAAAGCTCAATAATTTTTCTCCTGCTTCAACGACTATACGAGGGTCAAGGCCAAGCCCCGATAGATCGTTTTTTTTGTGATGTGTGGGGTGTGTTTCTCATCTTGATATCTTTTGCTTGATTTTTTTGGTGTTAATATTCAACACTACAATGTCGAAGTTAATTAATTTGTTCTTTGACTTCGATAAACGTGAAAGGCACAAAATCATACAAGACATGGAAACATCTCATTGAAAGCACTCTCATTTATAATGAAATTTGGCGTGATATATGTAATGAAGATACTAAGCCAAATAAACCTACAGATGCAGCCACACTAGCAAAATGGGAAATTAAAAATGCCAAAGCATTAGCACTCATCAAATCTTCAGTTACTGATGATATGTATGTCCACATTGAAAATAATATTGATGCATGGTCTTCTTTGAAATTTTTTAAGGATTTATTTGATACTCAGCCTGAATCAAAGAAAGTTGATCTTCAATTAAATTTGCTCCAACATAAATTAACTAAAGGAGGTGATGTACATGAATATATTTCCATACTTAAGAACATTAAGCAGGGAATACTAAATGTTGGTTTTCAAGCAGTAGATGATAGTTTCATGACCACAATTTTAATTATTGGATTGCCTTCTTCCTATACACATTTTTTGGAAACTTTACAAGTAACTGGAAAGTTAGACAAGCTTACGTTTGATGAGATAAGTGAAATGTTATCTCAACACAACAAAACTTTCGATTTAAAACTCTGTAGATTAGGTTTTTAGACAGTCAACCTAGGTTAAATCTTAAAAGCATCCTGCATATTAACTATTAATTGACCAAGATCAAGAAGCTATCAATTGACGATTAGTCTTGATGATGAATCTCAATCCAGATTCGAAACATTGATGACAATGACAACTACTGTGGATTATCTAGCAAACAACTTCGAAAATACTCACCACAGAAATCTGAAAACAAGAAAAATTCCAGAGCAAGGTTCCTTCAGGAAACAGTTTAACCACTGGAAGGAGATCATGGATTATTCTGAGAATGGAGTACCAATGTTTAATGGTCAGAATGGTTTTAAGTATGAGATTTGGAGCAATAGGACGGAAGTATTTTTACAGGCACAGGGATATTATATTTGGCTATAAGTTGTTACAAGATATGATAGTTCAAAAAGGGCAAAGACTACAACCAAGAAGGAATTGAAGAAGAATAACAAAATAGCAACGGATTTCATTTGGGAAGGATTACCTAAACCGGTAAGAAAAAAGGTTGGTAAATGTTCATCATCTAAAGAACTTTGGGATAAGTTACATGACATATATTCTTCACCCATCACAGATTCAGAAAATGCCAAAGAAGATGCAGATGCAGAACAAGAAGAATGATGCTCATCATGTCAGACAGATTCAGAAGAAGAAGAATATGATGAAGCAGAAGTTGATTACAAATAAAAATTGATCAGTGCAATTAAATATCTAAGGAAAGAAAGAGAAGAAAACAAGTCATCCAAGAAAGAATTGATGAAGCAAAAGAAAAGTGTTCAAGGTTTTGAAAAGGATCAGCAGGTCATCAAGAATTTAAAATCTCAACTAGAACAGGCCAGAAGAATTGAAGAAACTCTAGAATATCAAAAGAAATGTTTAGAAGCCAACATAGCAGCACAAAAGGAAGAC
>JASDQU010310721.1:2225-12771 GCA_032191745.1 Picea mariana
AATTTGAAGAAGTGAACTTTTGGCATGACCCAGGTTGAGTATCTGGGATACATTATTGATGAGCGTGGGGTGCATGTGGATCCAACCAAGATCCAAGTCATCCAATATTGGCCAGCCCCGACCACTCTAATAGAGCTTCACAGATTTCTGGGTCTTGCTAATTTCTGTCGCAGGTTCATGTTGGGATTCTCTCATATCACTTGGCCCTTGAGTCAAGTCACCAAGGGAGGAGCGAAAGATAAATTCTTTTGGTCGAAATATCAACAGAAGGCGTGCATAGAATTGAAACATCGCCTCTATTGCACTCTAGTGCTCACATTACCAGACTTGCAACAACCATTCGAGATCGAGACAAATGCCTCTAACTATTCTATTGGGGCAGTTCTTACTCAACAGGGGAATCTAGTGGCATATCATAGTGCGACACTGTTCGAAAGTATCCCACTTATGACAAAGAAATGTATTCCATTGTGCAGGTTTGCCGACAGTGGAAGAATTACATTTTGGGGCAGGAAACGATCATCCACACAAACCACCGACCCCTGCAGTTCATACAGACACAAGGGAATTTGCAGAACAATCGCCATCATAAGTGGTCCACATATCTGCAACAATTTCATTCGAACATCAAGTATAAGAAGGGAAGAACCAATAATGTTGCAGATTGCCTCAGCCGACCATCGATCACGGCGATAACCATAATGCTCAACTCTTGTGGGCACGAGACTTCTGATTGGATGTTTCTCTACAAGAGCGATCCATATTTTGGACACACATACAAGATGCTCTTGGAGGGTAACTGAGTTCCAAATTTTCACCTCCAAGATGCATTACTCTGTAACCTGGGACAACTTTGTGTTCCTTCAAGCAAGCGTGCTAAGATGATTTTGGAAGTGCACTATAGTCGGGTCGCTGAGCATTTTGGGGTCAAGAAAACAATGCCAGTACTGCAAAATTATTTCTATTGGCCAAACCTTCGACAATATATCAGGAAGTACATCAGATCCTGCACTGCTTGCATCATTTCCAAACTGACCATCAAGGAGCAAGGCCTCTATACTCCACTGCCTACCCCTAGTCGACCTTGGGAATCCATCTCCATGGATTACATGTCGGGCCTTCCTTCTACTAAGAATGGTAATGACTATGTTTTCGTGGTTGTCAACAGATTCTCAAAGATGGCCATTATGGTGGCCTGTAAGAAGAATATCACAACAAAAGCCACTGCTACAATATTCTTTGAACGAGTGTGAGTACACTTTGGGATCCCACAGTCTATCATCTCAGATTGAGACAATAGGTTCCTCAGTACATTTTGGTCCAGCCTCTGGTCAATGTTGGACACCAAGCTCACCAATTCCATAACTTTCCATCCCCAAACTGATGGCCAGACAGAGGTCGTCAATAGGATGATCGTACACATTTTGCACATGTACAACTCAAAGCATCCAAACACATGGGATGAGAGCCTCCTCTATGTAAAACATAGCTATAACCGGGTCCTCCACATCTCAACCGACCACAACCTCTTTCAGGTGGGCTTGGGATTCCAGCCATTATGTCTAATTGACGTAGCCATACCATTTGCAGCTACTCAGGATGATTCGGCTCATGTCCAGTCTGAAGNAACTGATGGCCAGACAGAGGTCGTCAATAGGATGATCGTACACATTTTGCACATGTACAACTCAAAGTATCCAAACACATGGGATGAGAGCCTCCTCTATGTAAAACATAGCTATAACCGGGTCCTCCACATCTCAACCGACCACAACCTCTTTCAGGTGGGCTTGGGATTCCAGCCATTATGTCTAATTGACGTAGCCATACCATTTGCAGCTACTCGGGATGATTCGGCTCATGTCCAGTCTGAAGATGCCAAGGAGAACAAATTCATTGAGTGCATTCAACACATTCACCAACAGGTTCATGACATATTGGACAAAGCCAATTCTAAGTACAAGCAGCGACATGATCAACATCGAGTGCAACACAACTTCTAGGTGGGCGACAAAGTGTGGCTACATTTGCAGAAGGAGAGCCTCGTTGGACCCCACCGCAAGATTCACCCACTTCGATATGGGCCATACACCATCACCAAGGTTGTAGGGGACAATGCCTTCGAGCTCAGTATTCCACCATTCCTTGGTCTACACCTAGTGTTCAATGTGTACTGCCTTCGGCCTTACTTTCCACCTCTACTGGACACATCCGACATGACATAACAACTCACACTAACAACGTTAAACCCAGTCTGCATGGAACAAGCCACAACTGATCAGATTATGGACACACAGATCAAGAGCCAACAGAGGATCCATCTATATCGAGTTGTCAAAGCAGGCCAACTCCTTCACCAGGGAAATTGGCTCACCAGGGACCAAGTTCAGCAGAAATTTCCTCATCTCATGGAGGAACTCAACGCAATGGGGACCATTACTTCCTAAGGGGGGAGAAATGATCCAGGTGGATATTGGTGGCCAACCGCCTATTCCACTTGGAGCCCCACCATTGTTTCTTTCAGTTTTTTCAGTTTCCTTAATTGTAGCACATTTTACTATTTTTGGTAGTTTTTCGGGTCCTAAACTTCCAGAGCCGTTTTGAGGCCCTAAACGAAATTTTTTGGGCATGGTCTGGTAGAAAATGTCATCATGATATTTTCCTCCAAAAATTGTAGTCCTCGGATAGATATTTCTAACGGTGTATCATATGTTTCAAATGGATATAGTATGCCAAAGTTACGACCCCGGGAAATTGATGTACCGATTTACCCCGACGGGGCCCATATTCTGGCGTTTCATCTCCTAGGTTTAATTTTTTTGGATGTTCAGGGTTTTCATTGTTTCTCAATAATAGATAGGTCTTCGAGCCTCATTGGGACACATAGTTTAGAGGCCTGTAGTCGCCACATCTCTTCTCAGAGATAAGCTACCAACGCCCTAGCTAGTTTATTTCTATTCAGTCTGTAAACAAATTTCAGTTCTTTGATATTAATGAAATGAAGTGTTATTTCTGCTGCATCTTTGTATTCATGTTTATTTTTGTATTCTGTTGCATTCCTACATAAATCCAGATCATGATAATTTTCCCGAAGATGTGCATTTCATTGGAAGAAAACAAATTAAAAGTTCTAGAGAAAACTCCTTGGAAAGGAACCTAGGAAAGTCTTTTAGAAGGATCAGATCCTTATATTGATGAGTCTAATTGATTTTTTCCCTATGTATTGAATGAAAAGAAAGAAGAATAGACCAACCTATGGGTATCGATAGAAGGTAAACAATGAAGGAGGCATATTTATTTCAAACTTGCCTCCTCTCCGAGGAAAGTAAATAGTGAACCTGCTTTAGCATGGAGGCATCTTAAGATGTGATTAATTCTCCTAATACGATCATACTAGAATTATGATTGCTTCATTTTGAAGTGCATTATTATATATATTTGTATCATATTATGTAAGAAACAACATTCATGTTACGATCATATCGAATGATTGATAGGGAGAATCCCAATGAAAAATTCCATTTTAAATCAAAATAACATGTATAATCCATTATCATTATGAAATTTGGGATCCTCTCTCAAATGGAGACCAAGGTGGAAATGTTTTCCTACAATAGCCAAATTTATGCTATATAACTTAATGATTGGTGAGGCAACTTGATTTCCGTTGTGAGTTGTAATAATATATAGATGAACACATGATGTTCTCTACAAAGATGGATATGCATGGAGAATATTTTCTTTGGTGGGAGAAATTATGTGAGTGTAGATAAACAATTGACATTGCTCATGACATGATGTGAGATGAGCTTAAAAATGTTATCAAGAACAATTTTTGTCCCATCAACAATAATAATGACAATACCTACAACAAAATTTGAATCAATTAATAGATTCTTATATCCCAAAATATTCAACCATTCTACCATTCATCTTGGAGTAATGGATGAAGAAACCTAGTTACTCACCAAATTCATTGGCATATTGATCACCCTAATTTAAAACAAGCTTGATCTGTTTTACATTTGCACTATGGATGACACATATCATAAAGAAAAGCTAGTAGATGCAAAAGGAAATCAGAGGAAGCCAAACAACTCTCTTATCACTACTTCAACACAAGGAAAGAATGTCATCACTAAGAATGGTGCATTTAATAAACCATTTAATAGGATTGTGCAACAAATATTGACTCCAAATATTTGAAGAAAGGATAGATCAATGCATAGAAGAAGGTACCTTTCTATAAATTTTGTAAGTGTAGAGTACACTAAAAAGAGGATTTTTGGAGGCTTCACTTGGACTCAGTGCTAGAGGTCTACACAGATAGAGAAAGGAGAAGGATCTATCAATACTTTGCTCTACAATGAAAGGAATTTCTCTAATGTTAGTCATCCATTCCATTCTCTCAAAACATGAAGCATTTTTCTCTTTCAAGATCTATATTAATAAGGGTATCTGCATCTTAGTGGAAACCAATGAGACTTAATTTCATATATTGTAATTAAGAACCACAACTTTCTCATAATTGTGCATCATGAACCATACACTTTGAGATGTCTTAGAAAGAATACGGACCTATGCAAACAATATAAGTATAAGGTGAAGTTTTCCATCTTAGATGATTTCATCAATGAAGTAGATTTCGATGTGGTACCTTAGACGAAGTGTATTGCTTGTAAGGCTATGATGTTATTTATCGATGGTGCAAGAACTAGTACAAAATAAATTTTTAACCATAATTGGGATATTTTATATTGATAAAAGATGTAGGCAAGCTTGTAACAAAGATGCATCAAAGTTCAGATTCAAAATTTTCAACAAAATACAAAATGGAAAAATTGACTTCCTACATATAGTTGTGCCTATCTAGTTCCTTAAGTACTACATCCCGATATTTCTTAGAAGTATATATTCGATAAAAAAGTCCTAATATCCCAATAAATCTGCAAAACATTTAACTTAACAAAAGGTATGGTGGATGGTTGCTTCGTCCATTATTGCATTCATGGGATCTTAATCTAGCTTGACAATTTCCATATCATGAACTAACCAATGCATTGTTTCCTCTTCCCTTAGTCCTTCACAATTAGAGTTGATTGATTGCACTTGATTGGTGGCTCCAAAGTGATCTCCCTTGCTCAAGTTTATTACCATATTCATGATCATATTGCATTCTTCAACCAAAATTTTTATCGAATGCTTTAGCTAGAACAAAGTACCCATAACTATTGCAATTTGAGTGGTGATGTAACATACCCACTACCTAAATCAAACTTTTTCATTTAGTTCTCAACAATGAGAATCCCCGAGGCTTGCATCAGCGAAATGCCATCCCTGAGCAACGGGTCTTTCATTTGCCTATATGGCTCTCTGCACCTAACTGTGGTCTTCCCCTGATGACAATTTCAGGTTTTCAGGGTTTTGTCCTTTCTAATGTCGAGGGTTCCTATGCCCTCGATTCTCCGATCTCTGACGAGATCTCTTCCAACCTTAGCCCCTCCGGGCTATGGCCTGGTCCACATGACCGTGCTCACGAGATCACAGGCTTATATTTTTCTTTTCGTCGGGGTTCGGGCTTTCTAATGCCAAAATGCATATGCCCTTTGGATCCGCGATCCTCCGATTCCCGACGCACTCCAACTTCCACTAGTCCCCTTGGGCTAGTCTTTTGGGTCCATACGACCTCCCTCTATGTGACCGCAACCATATCTCCTCATCGGGGTTTTGACACTCGTGATGTCCCAACAATTTGGTTCACCAATCCCCGAATCTCGATACGCTCCTCTGCTGCCTCAGCCTCCCGGGCTAAGCCTTTAGTTCACGTGACCTCTATCTCACAAGACCGCAACCTTGTCCCCCATCGGGGTTTCGGACTTTCCAATGTCGAAATGCAAATGTCCCCAGGACTCGCGATTCCTCGAATCCCGACGCGCCCTTTACGCGCTAGCTCTCCTATCTCACATGACCACGATCCCCGTGACCGCAGTCTTATCCCTCATCGGGGCTACGAGGTTTTCAATGCCAAAATGTATGGGCTCACGGGATTCCCGATCCTTCGAATCCCGTCTTCCTGCTACACTGACAGCTGGCCCCCATAATGGCGCTTCCTACTTCTCTAATATACTGACAGCTGGCTCCCACTCATCGGAGTTTCGAGCGTCGCGATTCCAAAATGCATAAACAAATTGTCATCAGGATTCCCGGTATCCCGATGACACAAACGCCGATCCACAACTTCCTGTCAGGACTTGCCCCGACGACGCCGATTGCTACCACGCGTCCTCTTCTGATGGACGGTCCCGATTTCTCCGAGATCTCGAGACTTGTGATGTTCCCATTCTCACAGCCTCAAGAATTCTGATTTCCCGATGCCGAATGTCCCGACTCTCTACGGATTTCGGACACCTGTCTCCCTAAACAGATGGCTCATATTTTGCCAGGGTTTTTACTTCAGACCTCCCCGATCTCCTGTCCACGGGAATGTAGATATCCCGACTTCTGATAGCAAGCCTCGATCTCCGCCACGTGTATCCTCAGACGGACGGTCCAGATCTTCCTGGCGTTTCGAGACTTGAAGCGTCTCGATTTTCTTGTCCTTGAGAATCCCGATATGCCGATGGCTAGACTCCCGATGGTAACCCTCGGACAGCTCCGATCCGATCCGACGGCTGACAGGTAATTGGACCAAGATCTAATGGTCTAGATTCGTTCCCCCTGCACACACTCCAGAGACTAAACTCCGAGCATCTTAACCCGACCCAACGACTGACGGGATTTCTGAATGAGATCCAACGGCTCAGATTGTCCCACCTTGTGCATTCTTCCACTACTTCGTGGATGTGGAAAGTTCATCGGTCCAAATGTTCTCATGGACCTTGGGGAACCTACGATCCCGATTTCCTCGCTATTCACGAAGATAGAGGGAAAAGGAGTAAGGGGTATAACGCTCCTACTACTTCCATTAATCTGATGGTCGTGAATGACCATGGGTCTTCCGATAGGATCTCATTTGTCGATTTGTTACTTATCCCTATGCTGCTACTTCAGAATCTTAAGAGGGTCATTCCTCCTCACACAGGGTTATTAAGACTTGCACGTTCAAGTCCTTTTTCTGGGTTCTTGGTGAACCTTTCTAAGGAGGGAAAGTCTCTGCGACGAGACCGATTTCGGGGCATCCCGAGAGATGGTAAGGGGAAACAGCTTCCTGAGAACGGGCTGGAAGCCTAACTGAGTTCATCCTAGACATAATTAGATTCATTTATCAACGTAAGTCATGCATGGTTTCCTCTGTTATAAGCATATATCTATTCATTCTTATCAAACACTGCACAGACATTCTGACACTGAAATCATTCACAATTTCACAGTTCTATGAGCATATATATATATATATATATATATATATANGAATTTCAAGACGCAATATGTAAAACACTTATTAGAAATAACTTCAGAAGTGGGTGCGACTACTGAGAGGGGTGCTTGTTTCCACCCAACCGTAGGCTCAACGACTCCCAATAGATTTACCACTAGCCACCCCCGAGCTGAGACCACGATGCTCTGAGACTGCGTCTCTCTGTCTGCCAGTGACCAGGAGCGAAGGTTGCAATCCTTCCTCTCTGCTATCACTCACTCTACGTAATGCCAGAGTTCCCCTCACGTCTTCCCTCTCAATCGCTTCTTCCATATGCCTTATCCTCTTGCGAGGTTGCGTGTGGCACAATTACCCTCGCATCGATCAGGCCTGACGGCTCTACGGATGGGCGGTTCACCATCCCATCCCTCATTAAGCCATCTGCCTACCAGCCTGCGAGGCATTGAATTTCAGGGCCAGCGAGCCGCTTTTGGTTCTCCGGGCCAGTGGAGTCCAAATACGGTATTTAATTCTCGGTGGAAGTTAATGCCACCTTTTCAGGTGCCCTCCACTGCCATCGTGGTCTCTTTTTCTGCACATCCCCTCTCAGCAGTCCTGCAATAAATTCAAAATATCATTCACATTCATGGACCTCTTCCTCAAGGTCCATTTACATCACATATTCACATTTATAAGTTTTCCATAGTCCTTGGCCAGTCTAGTTATATTTACAAGCTGGGGGAAACAGGGTGTTACAGGTGACTTGTAGTAACAAAAATTGAGAATTTTGTTTTCCTGAATATACACCTTATGAGTCCTTAAAGCCTGCCTTATCTCTTGAAACTCGTGGTAGTGCATTAAAAATATGAAACTATCCAAACTCTCATTCAGAGCTGGACATTGAGAACTCTCTTCAGTACTAAGCCTAGACTTTATTAACAAACCCCTTAGTGCCTAGAGATGATTTACATAAGGCACTATACTCTCTAGGCCCTTGCACACCTAAGAGGAGTTAAAATTCACTAAGAGGAACAAAAAATAATATAAAGAGACTTGAGAATGGTCTTTAATGCCACTATTGAATTGAACCAAATAAAACCCAAATCTCTAGAACAAAGAAGAAACAAAGGAATCTTCTTCCCCTCCCAATTAGCGCATAAACTACTCAATTGAAAATCAAAAGTACCTTGACAAACATCCAATGAAATAGGTTTTCTCCAAGAAGAGGCCACTTCCAACAAGGAAGGTGAACAACTCTAAGGAATTTAAATGGAGTCTCTAACACAAATAGATACAAATATGTTGAGGGGGAGGCTTACCATAGTTCCAAAAGTGAAATAGATACAAAGACATTGACCAAACCAAAAGTACTGGACTAACCCATATATCACATAAGCCTAAATCCCATWGTATCCATTGGTAAATGCCAAGTTGAATCACCATTATCTCACCATGTTGAGAATAATGACCATCCAACATTTCAAATACATACGAGACTGAATACATAAACATGTGAGAGGGTGGCTTAAGTCGTATCTCATTACTTGTCCCGCTATCCACAAAGTTGCCTTATGATGTGCCATGTGACTCCATAAATGATTGAAATGTGCCTTAATTACCATTAAAAATTATGTGATGTGTTGGTTATGAATCTTACCATTGATAACAATGTCCCCCATTTTCATAGTTGTGGCTTAATTTGAGAGACCATCTTCTAGACAGTTATTCTCCCTTAGCACATGATAAAGTTTGATGGAGGAGATTTTATTTGCTTATTGTCTTGCTCAAGCTATCACTAAGGCTAATAGGTAATCGATTGGGGTAGGGTTCATCGTCATCTAACTTATCAATGCATTTGAATCCCCTATCACAATTAGGTTTTGGATGTGAGAATTGATAGGTATATTTAGTCCTTATAGTAAGGCATAGGCTTTTGCTAGATTGCTAGTAAAATACCAAGTCCCAAATCATAGTATGTTTCAATTATTTGTTTGGGGTTCATGATATCTCCTCTTGCTCTTGCCACCCCAACAAGAACTAATACAAATTTGTTAAAGGATAACAAACATATTTGGTGATGATGCAAAAGGATAATGTGTCCTTAGCATTAGTTTCAACATGGAACCTCAAATACTTATCAAACCCTTATGATAGTTTCATTGTTCATTCTACAACCATAGATGGAAGATAAGTTAACACACAATTAGTGCTAAAGCATTGAGGACCAAATGTTTGTGCAATGTGAAGATTCAATGCAATAATAGAAATAACTTAAGCAACAATAGCTAAATGAATTGCTACACTTATATATATAATTACTTTGAGAACCTCAAGTTATACCTCCGAGTTGAATATTTCAATATAGTATTGGCCTATAATAGGGAGGAGTTGTTATTCCTAATGAGGCATTGCATATAAATTCAATCCTTAAGGGCTTATATACCACGACTATTGTCCCTGTGGAATAGCTATCATGTTGACTCTAAAGAAGGATTGCATGTTTTTTTAGTATTTTTTTGGTGTTTTTATGCTTCATAGCACACACAATTTAAGAAAGAAGTATAGTTTATTTCTCTTTCTACAAGAAAATTAAGAAAATAGTAAGCTAATCTTGTTGTTTTATGATAGAAAATGGTCTAAAATCTAACTATATATGCCTAATCTGTATGCTTAGAATGCCTTAAATGCACAAAAAATGAGGTAATTTTTTTTTCTTTTTCTTTTTATGAGTAAATTAATATCTTAAAGTGAATTAATAAATGCGTTTATGGAGTCTAAATATGAAGGAAGAAAAGATGTATAGGGTAAATACATATTAGTATTCAAATCCTACTCTTAAATTCTATCAAGAATGTAAGTCAAAAGCAAATATGAGTCTAAGGAAATAAAATTTCTTATACACACAAAAAAAATGGATAGTCAACAAGAAAGTGCTTGAATGTCTTTATTACCAAGGATTATAGGATGAACAAAGTTCTTAACATGTTCAGACACACCAATAACTCTCCAAGATCTTTGGGAAGATAAGATGTACAATTCCTCCTCCAAAAGAAAGGATTGGAACAATCACAATGATGCAATGTAGAATCTAACTATCACAAGTATTTGATGCTTCCTATCAATTACAATCTCTCAAGAAAAGAATATGGAAGCAAAAAAGGGTGCAAGGTGATAACCAACAACTCTTTT
>JASDQU010310724.1:0-12437 GCA_032191745.1 Picea mariana
TTATATCCAATCTAAATAATCTGTATTGTAGATTTAAACCACCTTGGTAATAATTATAAGGAATGTTGAAATGAGATAAAATGATTCAGTATTTAGATCTAGAATAAGTCGATCCAACGTCTAGCGTTTGAAAACAGGGTCTGTCTTCAAGGAAATAACCTTGGTATTTAAAATTTAGGGCATAACGAGACCAGAACAGTAATCGGTTATTAAATATTTCATTTTACTCTAACAAACAGGACAACCCTGTAGAAGAAATTTCTGCAAAGGTTATACTATAACCACTAGGACCAAATCCCTAGTTACCCTTGGGAAATTTTTTCCCTTTTTTCCAAACCCGATAAGAGTCTGAGGGAATCGAATTTGAATGACCCCTTTTAAATTTGGCAACTTTAATGCTCCATAAGAACAAGTGTTCCGAGATGCTTAATAAGGACCTGTACCGAAAAATTAACTTAGACTTTCATTTAATGGTTTAAATCTTGGAAAACAAAATGGTGTGAAAAGCCGAAGTCAATCGAGTTTCAGCGATTACAAACATCGAACACAAAAGAGAAAAGACCACGCTATTTTCCGAATCGTGAATTGCAAAGAGACTGAGGACCCAACATTTCGGGATTTCGAGGTTCGGGATTTCGGGGTTTACAAACCCCTGTTGCACAAACAAAATGAAACAAGAAGTGTCGAATTGCGAAATATGAAAGGACCTTCGGCCCAACACTTCGGAGTTTCGGAGTTCAGGATTTCGGGGTTTTGCGATTCAAGATTTCACGACTCCGGTGGAATCATTTCTAGGCCCTTCGAACTCCTGGGACCCGAAATGCCGAAAAGGGGCTTAACGGGTCTTGGACTTTTCACATTTCGGGGTTTCATGATTCGGGATTTCATGACTCCAGATGCAACGTTTCTAGGCCTTTGAACTCTTAAGACCCGAAATGTCGAAAAGGGTCTTAATGGGTTTTTGGCCTTTCGCATGAGATCAGTGGTCCCGATTCTTTCGAGATTTCACAAATCGAGAGTTCGTGATGTAGCGACTCCAAAATCCCTTGCTACTCCAAACCCTGAACTACGAAATAGCGAAGTTCGAAGCGCGATATCAATGGCTCTTGTTGCTTCTCATCCAAATGTTGCTACTCCTCCTGAGCTTTTGAACGCTAAAAGACGATCATTCTTAACATTCCCACATATCTATGAGATCCAATGGTCTATGGGATTTCGGTACTTCCCCATGAAGAAATCTCACTGTTTGTTCACTCTGATTAAGGGTCTCTGGCCAAAATGACTTAGCGTTCTCCACCTGAACTTGACCTCTGCAAGATGATTTTGATCTCTACCTCCCTTTGAATACTTGAAAGGTGCTATCCCTTATGAGCCTTATCTCTCTGAACATCAAAGGTTCCTTCAACCTGAGTTTAGACATTGCCTATATACAAAGAAGTATGTTGGAGTAGTTTGAGAGTCAAGGGAAGTGATAGAATTATGGAGAGAATTTACCCACATAATCTTTTCGGTTCAAAGTAATCTAGACTAGTGTAAAAATGACATTATGGACATAAATCAATTTTACCTTCTCTTAATTTCTAAGCTTAAACGAAATTGAATTATGTCATAGGATATTTTTTTTATGGTGAATTAGAGGTTCATTACATATGGTATTAGAGCAAAAGTTACAACACTGGGCCTGAACAGGGCCACATTAATTTCTTAGTATATATTCCGATTTATGAAAAAACTAATAAATCTTGTGGTTACAAACATAAATCCTTTCTGTTTTGTGTTGATTATGGTAGCTCAAGAAGGTGAAAAAATTAGGATGGAAGGGAATCCGTAGCAAGGACCTCTTAGATATCCAAGACAGAACAGTGATGGAATCTCACCCACAAAGGTGTTGTAAACAATGAAGAATCTTGTTGTTGAACTGCAGGTTTTCAAGGCCGACAATGAAAAATTGAAGAAATCACAATAGGAACAACAAGAGATAAATGAAGTCTTGCTGCATAGTATAGTAACCAAGAAAATCCTAAAATATGATAACCATGATGAGGAGGTCAGCAAAGGGGCCTCCAAGAATTCTGGTGTGGAAACAGAAAAAGGAGACAGTTCGTCTGAAGGGACACCTTCAGCTGAGGAAAAAACTATACCAGATAGAAAAAGAAAACAAGTAGACCACCTTGAAAGAGAATTTAAAAAGATTAAACCAGCTATCTTTGATGGAGAATCCAAGAAAAAAGAAGAAGCTGAGGTATGGTTGTTGGACATAAAAAAAATACTTCTAGATCTACAACTATTCCAGCAACATGAAGGTCAGAATGGCCATCTACAATCTGAAGGGGAAGGCCAGCATTTGGTGGCAGGACCTGAAGTTGGCCAAGGGCCTAAAGGAGAAGCAATTGGAATGGTATGACTTTAAGAAGTATTTCAAGAAACAATACCTTTCTGAAAGCTATTATGAAAGGAAGACGAAAGAATTTTATGAGTTACAACTCAAACAGATGATAATGGAGGACCTTATAAATAAATTTCTGGAACTACTAAGGTTCGTACCGTACATTTGAGAGGATAAGGTAAAAATCCAACGATTCTTAAGATGTTTACCACAGGCCTACCGGGACAGAATTGAGTTTGACAATCCCAAATCCTTGAGTGAGGTATTCAGGAAAGTACGAATGTGCTATGACCATTATAAACAGTGGGTAGAGTTTCCCAAGACCTGGAAGGATAAGAAGCAATATCAAATGAACCAGCAAAAGAAGGGATACCAGCCAGCTCCTTATTAGAATGAAACAAAAAGTTTCCCAAGCAAGGATTTTCACTCAAATCATCCGAATACGCAAGGGAGCGGTAAACCGATAAACTTGGGAACAAAGAAGTTTGGGGACAACTCCTGCGAGCCACTAAATTGTTGGGAGTGTGGAGAGCCTCGTCTAAGGAGGAACTGTCCGCGTTTAATTGCAGCCAACAGAACTGTTGTTCACAATTTGTAGGAAGCCTTGTCAGTGGGAGACGTGGGCAGAAGTCTGCATCGGATCAATGCAGCCATAGATGGTCGACAAGCTGACCACCAATCATCGGTGGTAGAAATCAAAGGTAAAATCAATGACACTTGAATTTCTATTTTAATTGATCCTGGAGCTACGTTAAGTTATATTACTCCCGATGTAGTAGAGTCGAATAAAGTTAAGAAACTGAAGCACGCAAAATCATGGCTTGTAAAACTAGCAACATGTACTAAAAGAAAAGTAGTTGACTTTATTTCTGATCTTGAGTTCAACTTAGATGGTCAAAGAATAAGGACAAATCTGAACATCCTACCACTAGGATCTTATGATATGATTATCAGGATGGATTGGTTGGAACAACACAAAGCAGTACTAGACTGTTATACAAAGATACTTAGCTATAAAGATAATTTTGGCACTATTAGAACAGCCCAAGGCATACCAAAACTTGTATCAGTCAGACAAGTTTCAGCGATGCAACTCAAGAAATGTATTAGAAAGGGATGTCAAGTTTACGCCATCCAAGTGACAAATCTATTAGAAAAAGAAGATAAGCCCAAGTTAGAAGACTTTGTTGTCCTATGTGAATTCAGAGACATGTTTGTGGATGAGATACCGGAATTACCTCCTAGAAGGGAAATAGATTTTTCCATAGACTTACTACTCGGATCATCCCCTATCTCAAAAGCACCCTACCGAATGAGTCTACCAGAACTGACAGAATTAAAAATACAATTACAGGAATTGTTGGACAAAGAGTACATTAGACCGAGTGTCTTGCCATGGGGAGCACCAGTCCTCTTTGTGAAAAAGAAATATGGTACTCTAAGACTATGTATCGATTATAGACAACTGAACAAAATGACTATTAAGAGCAAATACCCCTTGACAAGGATAAATGATCTGTTCGATCAAGTGGATGGGGCCAAGATCTTTTCAAAGTTGGATTTACGATCCAGTTATCATCAAATTAGGATAAAAGACGAGGACATAAACAAAACATCTTTTCAGACAAGATATGGACACTACAAATTCGTAGTCATACCTTTTGGACTCACTAACATGCCAACCACGTTTATGTGCCTGATGAACAGTATTTTTAGTCAATACTTAGACAAATTCGTGGTAGTATTTATCGACGATATTCTAGTCTATTCAAAAACGAAGGAAGAGCATGATGAACGCTTAAGGATGGTGCTACAAACATTGATAAAACATAAACTGTACGCTAAATTTGACAAGTGTGACTTTTATAAAAATGAAATACAATATCTAGGACATGTAATTTCAGCAGAAGGCATTTCCATAGACCCAGAGAAGACAAAAGCCATTATGGAATGGCCAGTACCTAAGGATGTAGTAGATATCTGGTCATTCATGGGAGTCACCAAATATTACTGTAGGTTTATAAAAGGATTTTCCAAGATAGCCTACCCTATCACATCATTACAAAAGAAAGGGACCAATTTTAACTGGTCGCAAAAGTGTCAAGACAGTTTTAACAAGATGAAAGAATTATTGACATCACCGCCCATTTTGAAGTTAGAAAACTCAGATAAAGACTTCACAATATGTGTTGATGCAAGTAAAGAGGGACTAGGTGGTGTCCTAACTCAGGAGGGACACATTATTTGTTATGAGTCTCAGAATTTAAAGGAACATGAGAAAAATTATGTCACTCACGACTTAGAGTTGGCAACGACAATACACGCATTAAAAATGTGGTGACACTACATAATGGGAAGGAAATTTCTACTATTGACAGATAATAGCGGTGTGAAATATATGTTTAGTCAACCAGAGCTCAGTGCATGGCAAGCCATATGGTTAGCCTTCTTGAGCAAATTCGATTTCGATGTCAGACATATCAAGGGAAAAGAAAATAAAGTAGCAGACGCTTTAAGCAGAAGAGTCCATGGGTTATTTGAGGTAAATATCAGCAGGGTAGAAAGTGATCTAGAACAAAAGGTAAGGATGACCAATATTAGCGATGTAAATTACACTAAGATGATGGAAGAATTACAAAACAGTATCGTAGACTCAGATAAACCAGATCTAAGTATCGACAAGACGGGATTATTACGATTTAAAAATAGACTTTACATACCAAATTCAACAGAGTTAAAATTAATAGTTTTGGACGAAGTGCATAAGAAACCGTATTCTGGTCATCCAGGTTACCAAAAAACGATAACAACACTTAGAAAACTGTTTTGTTGGCCTAATATGAAATGTGAAACAACATAATACTTGGCTAGGTGTCAGGATTGTCAATAGGTTAACGCCGAACACTAGCATCCAGCTGACCTATTACAGCCAGTACCAGTACCAAAATGGAAATGGGAGACCATATCACTGGACTTTATAACAGGTTTGCCTAAAACTTAGAAATAGAATGATTCTATCATGGTTGTAATCGATAAACTCAGTAAGTCTGCACACTTTATTCCTGTAAAGTATACCTTTAAAGCTATAAACATTGCTAAAATATTCATGAAAGAAAATTTTAGACTGCATGGTATTCCTAAAATGGTGATTTCAGATAGAGACGTAAAATTCACATTCTCTTTTTGGAAGGAATTGTTTGCAGGGCTAAATACTAATTTGACTTTCAGTACAAGTTATCATCCCCAAATGGATGGACATACCAAAAGGAAAAACCAAATCATAGAGGATATGCTCTGCATGTATGTAAGAACAAAACTGAACAAGTGGGAAGACTACCTACACTTGGTAGAATTTGCATATAACAATGGGTACCAAACTTTGGCTAAGTTGAGCCCTTTCGAAATACTGTATGGCAGAAAGTGTACAACTCCAATTAGCTGCTATAACTCGACTGATTGACTCATGGTTGGACCAGAGATGCTCCAAGAAATGGAGAACGTGGTAAGGAAGGTACAACAGAACTTGAAAGAAGCACAGGACAGACAGAAGAACTATGCATATCAAAAAAGAAGACACTTGGAATTTCAAGTAGGAGACTATGTTTATTTGAAGGTCAAAGCCCGAAAAATCTCATTGAATTTAGGGAACTGTGCCAAGTTGTCACCTAGGTTTTGTGGGCCCTTCGACATACTAGCTCGAATTGGACCCGTAGCATATCAACTTGCACTTCCAGCTAATCTAAGAATTCATAATGTATTTCATGTCTCTTTGTTGAAAAAGTATATTCTTGACCCTACTCATAGGATTGATTGGTTCTTGGTGTAGGTGGAACCAGAGGGCGAGTTCCAGGTGGAACCCCTACGCATTCTGAACCGAAGATAAATAGCACTTCGGAACATAGTCGTCGCTCAGGTAAAGGTGTAATGGAAGCACTTTAGTCCTGAGGAGGCCACTTGGGAGTTGGAAGGATATTTGCGGAAATCTCATCCAACCCTATTCCAAGAAAGGAACAAACATTGAGGATAGTGTTTTATTGAAGGGGGAAAGAATATCCCCAAAAATAAAATATTTTTTGAGTTTAAATTTGCTGGAAATTTATTTCCATTTTTAGTAAATTTGAATTTGGAAATTTTTTGCCATTTATGGAAATTATGAATTTTGAATTTGATAATTGTGATTAATTATTATGGCTGTTGGGCAGAGTTCTGATTGGAATCAACTAACTATTTGACTATGACACTTGTATAAAAACAAAATATTTAAATTAATTGTAGGAGGACAAATGGAGCAGCCATGTTAAAATTAGCTGACCATGACTCCATGAGAGGGGAACATGTTGGAACTACCTCTGGACTGGTTATTACAAGTGGAAAATCAAAGATTTGGCCATTGACAGTCCCTGAAAATCAAGAATTTAGAAATCTGCGAAAATCCCCAAGGGAGGGAAAAAGACCTGGGCAAAATTGATAAATAGCATATGAGAGGAGGCAGGACGCTGCCAAGTATGCTGGGGGAAAAAGATTTTTGAGCTCTCTTGCTGTTATGAACACTACAGATTGAGTCTGAGGCAAGAGGATTTTGCTTAAATGGATTTTCCTTGCTATCATGAGCACTGCCGAGTAAGTGTGAGGCAAGAGGATAACTACTAGAATTGAAGGACATTGCTGAGGAGCAGTTTCCGAGTTAACCCTCATGGATTCATGGTCAAGATAGGAGGTGAACTGGGCAAGTGATTTGGCTACCCTGTTCTATGATTGGGAGGAACGTGGTTGTTCCCTTTTTCTTCTCATGATCGGGTTCTGATATGTTGCTCTACTCCTTTTCTGTTTGAATGATTTTATATCTGATGCAATATATTTGTTAAATTGGAACTGAAATGATTTCCATTTTTTTGTTTGAATGATTTGATATCTGATGTCATGTATTTATTAAATCTAAACGAATGATAGAATTGGCCTTTTATTAGTTATGATAGTTAAAAGGATTTATGCATGGTTAAATTCTGGAAGAAATCTTCTCTAAATTAGTTTCACTTCTATTTTCTTTTTATTTGTTTTCTGAGTGAAATCAATGCTGAGATTGGCATTTGGGAAGTGGAAGTTATGCTGAAATTTCATTAATCTAACTGTATGGATAATGCCGGGAACAACATTCTGAGTTTTGTAAACTATGCTACATTTTCTTTTCCATTAAACAGATTGTGTAGTGGCAGATATGTAGCTGAGGTAGGAAGACTGACTATTACACCAGTTTCCCTTACAGTTCTGCATATGAAACATGCGATTTAAAACTCCTAGTAGACCTTTGGCCTAAACAATGAAGAAAGTACATATATATATACATATATTATTCTGGAAGAAAAACATAGAATCACAACTTTACTCGGACCATTATATCCAATATAAATAATCGCTATTGCAGATTTAAACCACCTTGGTAATAATTATAAGGAATGTCGAAATGAGATAAAATGATTTAGTATTTAGATCTAGCATAAGTCGATCCAACGTCTAGCGTTTGAAAACAGGGCATGTCTTCAAGGTAATAACCATGGTATTTAAAATTTAGGGCATAATGAGACCCGAACAGTAATCAGTTATCAAATATTTCATTTTACTCTAATGAACAGGACAATCCTATAGAAGAAATTTCTGCAAAAGTTATACTGTAACCACTGGGACCAAATCCCCAGTTACCCTTGGGAACTTTTTTCCCTTTTTCCCAAACCCGATAAGAGTCTGAGGGAATCGAATTTGAATGACTCCTTTTAAATTTGGCAATTGTAATGCTTCGTAAGCACAAGAGTTCAGAGATGCTTAATCAGTACTTGTACCGAAAAATTAACTTAGACTTTTGTTTAATGGTTTAAACATTGGAAAAAAAAATGGTGTGAAAAGCCGAAGTCAATCGGGTTTCGGTGATTACAAATGCCGAAAACAAAAGACAAAAGACCACGCTGTTTGCTGAATCGCGAATTTTGAAGAGACTGAGGACCCAATATTTCGGGATTTTAGGATTTTGGGGTTTACGAACCCCTGTTGCACAAACAAAATGAAACAAGAAGTGCCGAGTTGTGAAATACGAAAGGACTGTGGGTCCAACACTTCGGAGTTTCGAAGTTCAGGATTTTAGGGTTTCGCGACTTCGGAGGCAACATTTTTGGGCCCTTCGAACTCCTGGGACTCGAAATTCCAAAAAGGGGCTTAAGGGGCCTTGGCCTTTTCACATTTCGGGGTTTCTCGATTCGGGATTTCGCGACTCTAGATGTAACGTTTCTAGGCCTTTGAACTCCCGGGACCCGAAATGCTGAAAAGGGGCTTAATGGGTTTTTAACCTTTCACATGAGATCAATGGTCCCGATTCTTTTGGGATTTCACAAATCGAGAGTTCGCGATGCAGCTACTCCAAAATCCCTTTCTTCTCCAAACCCTGAACTGCAAAATAGCGAAGTTCGAAGCGCGATATCAACGACTCATGTTGCTTCTCATCCAACGGTCACTACTCCTCCTAAGCTTTTGAATGCTAAAAGATGATCATTCTTAACCTTCCCACAGATCTATGAGATCCATCGGTCCGTGGGATTTTGGTACTTCCCCATGAAGAAATCTCACCGTTTGTTCATTCCGCTCAAGGGTCTCTGGCCAAAATGACTTAGCGTTCTCCACCTGAACTTAACCTCTGCGAGAAGATTTTGATCTCTGCCTCCCTTTGAATACTTCAAAGGTGCTATCCCTTCTGAGCTTTATCTCTCTGAACATCAAAGGTTCCTTTGACTTGAGTTTAGACATTGCCTATATACAAAGAAGTATGTTGGAGTAGTTTGAGAGTCAAGGGAAGTGATAGAATTATGGAAAGAATTTACCTGCATAAGATTTTCGGTTCAAAGTAATCTAGACTGGTGTAAACATGACATTATGGACAGAAATCAATTTTACCTTCTCTTAATTTCTAAGCTTAAATGAAATTGAATTATGTCATAGGAATTTTTTTTTTTTGGTGAATTAGAGATTCATTACATTTACACTACACATAAATATGTAATATGTACATAGTTTTTTACTACACACCAATATTCAATGTGCACAATTTGTTTTTATACACTATAATATCTAGTGCGTACAACTGATGCACCACGCACCAACATCCAATGCGTGTGACTTCGTGTCCAATTTTCTATATGAGATGATATTGTATATGAATATATTATTACAATGATGAGTGTTCCATATACATAGAACATACGGTGACTATCCATGAAAGGATGGGTCCCTTGGATAATAAATAACTACATATTTATTATATATATGTATATATACTTTGCATTATAAATACCATGTCATATATTATATGATATTATATATATATATATATATATATATATGGAAGAATGTCTTCCCGATGTTTTTCAAACATCAACACTTCGACACCACACACCCACATCCAATGTGCATGACTTCGACACTGCACACCAACATCCAGTGCACATGACTTATGCACCGCACACCAACATCTAGTGTGCACGAATTCAACACCATGCACCAAAATCTGGTGCACGCCACTTTTGTGTTGCATGCCAGTATTATGTGCACATAACAAGCTATGCACTATGCATCGCCAATGTTCTGTGGACTCACATTATGCACCCATACTCATGTGCACCACCAATTCTACTTCTGAGTGGTGCGATTATTTAATGCACATGCAATGCACACCAACATTATGTGCACATCGACAATTCTTCACTACGCATCACCGATATTTAATGTGCATGCCATACTCAAAACTAATATCTATGCTCCTCAAGATATGCACCGCTCGATGCTAAACTTTAGTGTGCAGACCTTGCACACCAATATTTCCCACCCATTACATGCTATGCATTGTACAATGCAAAAATTTAGTGCGCACACTCGTGCACCAATATTTTATGTGTGTCACCAACTCTACACTATGCAATACCAAAATTTAATGTGCACACCCACCCAAAAATATTTTTTGTGTGTCATCGTCTCTGCACTTCGTAGCACCAAAATTTAGTGTGCACACTTTTGCACCAACATTTTTCGTGCATTTCGTCCACTTAGCGCACACAAATATTTTTCGCACTTACTTGATTTTCCATAATTCCAACTCGCAATTGTCGCGACCATCATGAAAATTGATGACACGCAAACTTCATGTTGATCACTGGCCCATACAAGTCTAGTGTTGAACCAAAATCTATGATACTGCAATGTAATGCCCCCCCCCCCTGTCACCAACAGCCTGAAAATCGACTCAGAAACCACAAGGTAACGAGCCTAGTCCCAAGTTGAGTCATGCCAAACAATTTTTGTTCTCTAAAACCAATTCTAACAATGGAAATATATCCTAAAACAAATTGTATGCACAACCATCCTTGTGTCATGCACGACGTCTATTTCCCATTTTCTCGTGTGAAACTATTTTCCACCGCAGACGACAATTATTTTCATGTGCGCACGGTGACTTAAGCCTCACGCTAGAATCTCATGACCATTGCTATGGAAATTAACTAAAAATTAATATTTATAAACTTCCATGCCCAACATATGTAATAATTATGCAAACATAACAATAACATGCAAAACCATGATGATTACTAAGATGCTTTGATATTAAAATCAATTTGAAGAAGGGGAGAAAGGGTGGGAGAGAGTGTAATGAGAGAGAGAGAGAAAGGGTGGGAGAGAATCTAATGTTCCCTCCATTACGAATAGGAAAATCAAGGCAAAATAGGTAAAAAAAAATCGCATTAGAATATTAAATTCATTATAACATAATAAACAACATCACAATTGATACAACATCATAACTAGATAAACACATAAGCAGTGTATTAACATAAATAACAATGACATATCTTCAATGCATAAACATAAATAGAGACGCAGTTCAGCATGTCACAATCCACTTAAGCAAATTATAAAAAATGATCAACCGGATACTGAATGTTAAATAACTGCCCACCCAACCTACCCTGCAAGGTTAGAACCTCTAGGACACATAAGAAACTCTCAAGCCCATGATTCATCCGATTGATTTTTACCACTTAAGGTCTGAGGGATGGAGATTGTTCTGAGGAACAAGGAGGTGTCTAAATCCTACTAACATAATCAAGTCGAAAACCAACTAGCTCAATCAATCAACATCATTATTATTCATGGCGCGAGAGATTTTAAATACTCAACAATTCATACATCGATATTATTCATAACACATGAGAAATCTTCTTTATTTTTCATGGCACAAGATAATATAATTACTAACCAATCATATGTCAACATCTTTCTAAAGGCGCAAGTGTAATCAACTTTATCTTATAAGGCACAATATAGTATAAGGGATTAATCAATCATATAACAATATAATTTAAGGCGCAAGTGTAATCAACTTTATTTTACTTTCATGGCGCAAAAGAAAACATCTATTTAATTTCAATGCGCACAATTAATCAATTACTAAATTAAACCATATATCAACATTATTTTCAAGGTGCGCGCATGATATAATTACTGAAATAAACATAAATCAACATTCCTTCCAGGCACGTGACTAGTCAAATAGGAAATGTGACTTTTATGGGTTGTTGTTCATGGAAGCATTCCAAGGGATTGAAGAGACGAAATTTTTTAATACCATGAACTAAACATTGTTAGAAAAGACTGCACCTATCATGGAGGATAGAGGGATACAATAGATCGAATATTAGGATCATTGAGATATATGTTTGTTCATATGTAATTAAAATATATGGTCTTGATCATTGTAGTAAAACCAATGTGTAAGTTATTTCAATTATGTATATTAAAATATTTAAAATGTCAATAATATCTTGGTGCTAGCTTTTCTATTTTCCAAATAATTATGAACTTTTGTTTGGATTGACTTTGAAGAAATCCATCTTATTAGCATGGAAATTTGATTATATTTTTTTCTTATTGGAAAAACTATTCTCCCATTTTTTGTGTAGGTTTTATGCTTTCCTACACTTTGTTTAGTATGATTTCAATTTACTCTAAGATTCCATTA